>JAINUG010000258.1:735000-779893 GCA_029706075.1 Aldrovandia affinis | reverse complement strand
GTAACCTGCTATTAGTGCATATGAGTCCCACACCTCCAGCAAAAGAGGCTTATGTAATGTTGAGACAGTATGGGGAAATCCTTGTTTCTGGAGCTCAAGGTGCTCTTTTATTGTGTTGCTCCCATAAATGTGAGCAAAGGAGGGAATTGTGGGAATTTATTAGTATGTTTTTATTCTGACCTGACTGTGAATTAATGTGCAGAGCTCATGTTCCTTTTCTATGACCCATTGTATTCAAAGAAAGTGGCAACTAGCTCGGGGCCCCTGTTTCTGTTATTGAGTTCTTGCACCTGTCTTCAGCAAGGTTAAGATAAGACCGAGACAGGGCCCATTGTCTCCATAGACAGATGATGTAGGTTGTTGCTGATTGGACAGTCTGAACCGATAGGGAAGTCACGCTGACGTAAGTGGTTTGCCGATTGGGAGACCTGGGAAAACGCCCAAGCGAATCAGCAAACGGACTCAGGATTAAGAAGGAAGTTTGAAGACAGCCGGGAGAAGCGCCCCGGGAGAGGGCTGGACAAATCAATTGAGAGATTTGTGTAGTTCGCTTGATTCATGTTACCTTTACTTGTCTCTTTAATAAATTCTGAGTTAAGAATAATTTGGTCTTAGTATTTTGCCTCCTCACCGACACCTCATTTGATACACGCTAACAGTAACGCGTTACCGCCATCACTGGATATAAAGGTGCAAGTCCGTTCACTGCTAGCAACAGTACTTTATAATCAGCCCGATATTTAATTGGAAGCCAATGTAGTGATGCTAACACTGGAGTAATGTGCTCATACTTCTTGGATCTAGTCAAAATGCATGCCGCTGTATTCTGTACTAGTTGAAGACTCTTTAGAGAGCTACTAGAGGAGCCGGATAATAAGGCATTACAATAGTATAGCCTTGATGCGACAAAAGCATGCATCAAGGTTTTTGCATCCTCTAATGACAAAATGTGCCGAATTTTAGCTATGTTTCTTGGGTGAAAGAAAGCTACTCTGGAAGTGTTTTTAATATGAGTGTTAAATGTAAGGTCCTGATCAATAATAAAACCAAGGTTCTTAACCATTAGACTTGATGTAACTATGCAATCACCTGCATTTAACTGCAGATCCAACTTGTTCCTTAATTTTTGGGGGCCCAAAACCATCATCTCTGCTTTATCTGAATTTAAAAGTAGGACATTTACT
The DNA here is from genome assembly GCA_029706075.1 of Aldrovandia affinis. Classification (NCBI taxonomy): domain Eukaryota; kingdom Metazoa; phylum Chordata; class Actinopteri; order Notacanthiformes; family Halosauridae; genus Aldrovandia; species Aldrovandia affinis. The sequence goes on along the minus strand of JAINUG010000258.1, from coordinate 778,709 downwards.
GTCATCCAATTATTTATATCAGAGATACAAGCCTCTAATTGAGTGAGTTTACGTATTTCACCTGGTTTCATTGATATGTACAGCTGTGTATCATCTGCATAGCGATGGAAATTGTGGTTCTCTGTGGCTCAGTTGGTAGAGCACAGCGTTGGCAACGCTTAGGTTGTGGGTTCAATCCCCACTGGGGCCACATACTGAAAATGTATACATTCACTACTGTAAGTTGCTTTGGACAAAGGCGTCTGATAAATGGCGTATATTATTATAATAAATTCACACCATGTTTACGAATAACATTACCCAGTGGTAGCAAGTATAATGAGAACAGTAATGGTCCCAGCACTGAGCCTTGTGGAATACCATAATTAACCTGAGAATAGTCAGAGAACTCTTGATCTAATTCAGTGTTTCTCAATTATTTTCTGTTACGCCCCCCCTAGGAAGAAGAAAACATTTCACGCCCCCCACTCTCCGCCGCGGCTATAAATAGTATCACTTGTCTATAAAATTGTTATAAGTACACCTCTGCATAACATTGTATCCTTATTAACATTAAAGAAAACAAAAAAAACAAAAAAGAAAGAAATATAGATCAACTTACAACAAAGAATAATTTTATTAACATATTAGTCTGTAACAGAAAAGATTTAAAGTGCATCAATTTGCCTGAATTTAAAAAAAAAATCCTTATTTAAACTATAAACATTTTTTGACCGACTGCCATTTGATACTGAAAAATAAAATAAAATAAAATCAATAAATAAATAATAATACATTCAAATTGATCAGCAACATTAACTCAGGAGCACAATGTATAAAACACTTTAACCTACAAAACAAAAATGAATAAAACAATTTGTGCTGATTTTTTAAATCAAAATGAGGAAGTCAGGATTAATGGCTACAATGAGCACGTTTTGCAGTGCACAGCTTTTCGAAGCGGGGTTTGAAGCATGATAATGCAACTCTCAGCTCCTGTTCAATGTTTAGCTGGGACCTGTACTTGGTCTTCAGTGCAGCAACAGCAGAAGCCAGTCTCACAAAGATATGATGTTGCAAAAGGAATAAGAATGCCCATAGCTTTTTGCCCTAAGAGTGGATACTGCCTCTCTACACTCAGCCAGAATTCACTCAGTGTCTGTGATGTGAACCTCAGTCTCAATGTGGAGTCAGACGTCATGTAAATGAATTGGTCCTCCTCTGCAGAGCTGAAACCAGTTGGAGCTGGTGCATTGAAAGGATCTCTGACCCAGTCATACTGGGAACTGTTTTCAGGGAAGTACTTTTTAAAGAATCCCATCAATGATGAAATATGCTGCTTGATATATGGAATCACTGAGGTGGCATCATAGTCAGTAGTGTCAACAAATTCATGCAGGTTCTCGAATGAATCAGTATTTCCTTCATCAAGTCGCCTGCCCCACATTGCAAGCTTTCGAGTGAAAGAGCTGATCTTGTCTGTGACCTGAGGGAGGTGTTTATCTTTCCCTTGAAGCTGTAGATTCAGTTCATTAAACCTTCCAAATATGTCAATCAGGTAGGCCAGTTTCGCCAGAAAGTTCTCATCATTAAATTTTTCTGCGACTTCATACTTGTGCTCCTGCTCCAAAAACATTCTTATCTGCTCTCTGAGCTCAAAAACTCGGGACAAAACTTTTCCTCGTGACAGCCACCTTGCTTCACTGTGAAACAGCAGAGCTTGGTGTTCAGCTCCCATCTCCTCACAGATAGCAAAGAAGACTCTTGTTTTTAGTGGTCTGGTCTTTATAAAATTGACTAGACCTATAATGTCAGTCATAACCTCACTTAATGTAGAGGAAAGGTGCCTTGAGGCCAGTGCTTCTCTGTGTATAACACAGTGTGTCCACTCAGCATTGGGCGAGGCCTTTTTGATGAGTGCCCGAAGTCCTTTTCTCATCCCTGCCATGGTCTGTGCACCATCACTGCAAACACCAATGCAGTTCTCCCACTTTAGCCCATTCTCAGTCAGGAAGCAGTCCAGCATTTTGAATAGCTCTTCAGCTGTGGCTCTGCCTCTGACATATTTACAAAAAAGTAGATCCTCACACAGGGAGTTTGTCATGTCAAAACGTACATAAGACACAAACAAACAGTCTTTGTTGCTGTCAGTTGCTTCATCGAATTGTAAGGCAAAACGTTTGTCTTTGAGTTTATCTACCAGCTGTTCTTTAAGATCGTTAGCAATGTCATTTATACGTCTGGCGACAGTGTCATTGGACAGAGGGATAGTTTTTAATTTTGCAGCACTTGCGTCATCCAGCATGACGGAGACCATGTCTAATGCTGCAGGCAGTATCAGCTCCTCTGCTATGGTGTGGGGTTTTTTGCACTTAGCAATTTGGTACGCCACCTTATATGATGCTAACAGTGCTCGCTGGTTTTCTGAAGTAGCATTCACAAAGCGGGATGATTGTCGGAAATATTCGGCATGTTTTCGCTTAAAAAACTCAAGCGGCTTATCAGCGTGATTGGGGTGTAATTTCTTTAAGTGACGCCTTAATTTATTTGGCTTCATGCTGTCCGCTGCCAACATTTTAAGACACAGTAAACACACCGGTCTTTCCTTGTCTCCCACCGTAGTCACAGTGAAGCCAAGCGCTACATACGTTTCGTCATATTTCCTCGTTTTAGCTTTCGGGTGACTTTTGTTTTTCTCGTTAACTTCTTCTCCCTCCGCCTTCCTTTTCAACCCTGTTAAAAAATTTTCCATGGTGTCTCTTGAGGGTTTTTTCACTGCACTTCATATCTCCTGCATGTGCGCATGCTCCGTGCAAAAAAAACCTACACCGTAAAGCTGATACTCCCTGCGCACACTCTGACAATGACAGCGCCACTGCCACCTAGTGGATGTGCAATTACACTTTATTCTAGTACGGCAAAAAAGCATGTTCCCCGGGGTCACACGCGCCCCCCCTGGCATCGCACGGGGCGCGCCCCACTATTTGAGAAACACTGATCTAATTGCACAAATTGAAACCTGTCTGATAAGTATGATTTAAACCATGAGAGTGTCCGTCCATGCAAACCAACCAGGTTTTCTAGCCTATGAAGGAGAATCTGGTGGTCAATAGTGTCAAAAGCAGCACTTATGTCAAGGAGCACTAGAATAGAAACACAACCAGTATCCAATGCTAACAGTAAGTCATTTACCACTTTAATAAGTGCCGTCTCAGTGCTATGGTTTGGGCTAAAACATGATTGTAGTGTTTCATACAGATTATTAGTTTTTAGGAAGGCAGTTAATTGTTGAGCTACAGATTTCTTTAAAATGTTTGACAAAAAGGAAGATTCGAAATGGGCCTATAGTTCTTCAGATTAACAGGATCAAGATTTGGTTTCTTTAGAAGAGGCTTGATTACTGCCACTTTTAAAGATCTAGGTACGCAACCCAATAATAGGGATGTATTTATGAAATCTAACATGGGCTGGCCTAGCACAGGCAAAAGCTTTTTAATAAGCTTTGTTGGCATGGGGTCATGTAGATGATTTGGAGGACATAACCAGTTTACTAAATTTGTCCAGATCCAAGGGAGTGAAAAACTCAAGGGTCTCTACACAACCCTGCTACTGATAGCCCTGTGCTATCTCGGGAGTTGGAGTGCTAGATATTGGAGTCATTTTCATAATTTGTTCTCTGATTGTCTCAATCTTATCAGTAAACGAGTTCATGAAGTCATTGGAATTATAGTTAGAAAGATAACTGATGCAAACGGAAGACTGTTTTTTTGTCAGTTTAGCTACCATGTTAAATAGAAATCTTGGGTTGTTTTTATTCTGGTCAATTAAAGTACAATGACCTAGCTGTAATAAGGGTGTGCTTGTATTCTATGAGTCTGCCCTTCCAAGCAGAGCGAAAAACCTCTAAATTGGTAGAGCACCATCTGCATTCTAATTTCCTGGAAACTTGTTTAAGGGCACGGGTATGGTCAGTAAACCAGGGTGCAAATTTCTCTGACTGCATTTTTTCCTTCTGAGGGGTGCGACCGCATCAAGTGTATTCCGTAAAAAAAGATGTAGCGCATCTGTTTGATGATCAATTGACAAAAAGCTATTTGGGTCCTGACTTGATACTAACGATTGGGGAAGTATGTTTATACATTTTGAAGCCATCAATGAATTTATAGAGCGGTTGGAATAGTATTTAGGTTCCGATTTAATAGGAATATTTAGCTGAGTTTCAAAAGTAATCAAAAAGTGATCCGATAGTACAGGATTATGGGGAGACACAATGATATTCTCGACATCGATACCATAGGATAAGACTAAATCTAAGGTATGGTTGTGGCGGTGGGTTGGTTCGGATATATTTTGAATAAAACCAACAGAGTCAATAATAGCTGCAAAAGCCAGTCCTAAATCTCCAACAATCACAAATGTATCTGCCATAGTTGCCAAGCTTGATAAAAACTCTGCAAACTCAGAAAGAAAGAGAGTATATGGTCCAGGTGGTCTATAAATAGTTACTAAGAGGAAGGATTGCACTGAGGGAACTATATCTTTTGACCATCCAGAAAGCATAACAAGAGATTAAAAAGAGGATAACTTATCCCCACATTTAGGTGTGAAACTAAATTTTGTCGAAAAAATCACAGCAACACCGCCCCCTCTACCGGACAGACGCGGCGCTTGGCAGCTGGCATAACCATCAGGAGATGCCTCATTGAGCGTACTGTATTCGTCAGGCCTAAGCCAGGTTTCAGTGAAACTAATCAGGTCAAAACAATGGTCCGTGATTAGTTTGTTCACATGAACCGCCTTGGGGGAAGGTGATCTAACATTTAACAATCCACATTTAAGATGCGTCTTATTACAGACAACACTTAATGCAGGCTGAGAGGTTTTAATATAAATAAGATTATGTACACAAATGCCACGACAGCCAGTGTGCTCAGATAGCTTTTTATTTCTAAAACCATTTCCAAAATGAGGGACGGACACAGTCTCAATAGTTAAGCTAGTCAAAGGTTTTTGGAAGCTAGCAGACAGTAGTTTAGGACCAGAAGTCTGCTGCCTGGCTAGCTCTCTGAGAGGTCATACATTTTGCGAGTTTATACTATGGGAAAAATATCTAGATAATAGATGAGCACCTCTCCAGTTCGGGTGGAGTCCATCTCTCTTCAGTAACCCAGGCTTTCCCCAAAAAGTGGGCCAATTGTTTATGAAGCCCAAGTCGTTGTCAGTACACCAGTTAGCCATCCAGCGATTTAGCGACGTGAGTCTACTATAGACTTTGTCACTCCTACCGGCAGGGATAGGGCCAGAGATAATTACTTCCCGACTGATTGTTTTAGCGAGCTTACACACCAAAAAAAAATTATTTTTAGTGATCTCCGACTGCCTAAGTCGAACATCGTTGGTGCCAGCGTTGATAATAATTTTAGAATATTTACGATTATTCTTAGCTAGCACCTTTAAGTTTGCCTCCACGTCGGTAGCTCTGGCCCCAGGCAAACATTGGACTATGGTCGCTGGTGACTCTATCCTCACGTTTCGTAAAATGGAATCGCCAATAATCAGAGCTTTCTCAGTAGGTGTATTACTGAATGGGGAAAAACTATTCGAAACGTGAGTTTGATGTATGACCTCCTTGGGACGGCGACTATGCTTCCCTCGAACCGTGACAAAAACGCCTTGCTGCGAAGGCTCTGCTGTGGTAATAGCACTGATATTGTTCCAGTATGCTAGGACTGTATTACAAGAATGATGACACACACGCGTTTGAAGTTCAGCCATGTAATCTCGAAAGTGCCGGTGACAGGTTCCTGTGCGCGGGTCATATAGAAAACAACAAAGCTAGTCGATTGCCGATGGCATCGATCTAACTAGACCCGTAACAGATATCTGGGCTATTTAAACTCCCTGGTGCGTCTGGTGCTTGCAGAAAAGACTCTATGTAACTCTCTCCTTCCTGAATCTGGCGAAGCGTCTGGACACGGTCCTCAAGCTCAACTATTTTCTGAGCCAATTCTAAATTGAGTTGACACTTACTACAGATACCAGTTACTAAACTTGGCGTCAGAACTAATGCTAAACATATTGCACTCCAAGCAGGAAACAAGGGAGGAAGCCATAGTCGAATTCCTTACCGTAAATGTTTTCTTGGCCGTCGAACAGAAAACCACGGGGTTGGAGTCCCTTAATTGATCAAATTCATGCAGATTCGACGATGGTTATTGTAATAACGTCAATACGAATGAACAAACTCACATCTCTGTAGACCCAGCAAAGACACTGCAGTCATTTATTGACAGGCTGCTTCATAGAACTCGCGCCTTTTTCCTTTCTACTCCAAACCTAGGCTCCCGCTAGGACCCCTTAGTGGTCCTCGGCCTGCCTGATATAAAATCCCCAAACATGAACATTCACATTACAACATTCCCTCCCCCCATAGTCCACACATAACAATATTTTTTTTTCACTGTGAACTTGAACTTTTCAGTTTGTCTTTTTCTTTGAACTTCAACTAATCTATGAGGTAGGGAGTCGACGGCCCTCCTCGAGACACCCCAGGGGATTATTCTGCCCCTTCACAAACATAATCCTTAAGATAATGGGGTGCCCTCCTAACTCACTCTGGATAAGGGTTGTCTCTGTCAGGGCCCGGTTCTGGGGGCACAGGCACTACCGCCTCTGGTGCTTGATCCTGTCGCTCTGCATTTTCAGGTTCTGGTGGTGTTGGGTCCACCGGGAAGCTCTCCTCTTGAAGATTTGATTCAGTTTGTGGATTTGATCCTGATGTCGCCTCACCAGCTTGTCGTCCTGTGTTTTCACTCTCCAAGATACTGGGCCTGTCCTCTCGATGAGCGTTGCTGGAATCCACTTCTGCCCCGCATATCCACGCACATAGACTGAATCCGCCTCTGTGAATGTGCAGTCCCGGGCATGCTTGTCATGACGTTCTTTTTGTTTGGCCTGGTTCAGTCCCACTTTGCCCGCCAGTGATGGACGCACCAGATCCAGTCCTGATCCTCCCGTTCATGAGCAGCTCAGCCGGCGTGGCTCCGGTCGTGGTCTGAGGTGTTGATCGGTACTTAAACAGGAACCTGGATAGCTTTGTCTCCACACTACCCTCCCCCATCTTCTTGATTCCTTCCTTAAACACCCGCACAGCACGCTCAGCACAGCCATTAGACGACGGGTGATATGGTGCGGTTGTGACATGCTTTATGCCATTCTTCTTCAAAAAGTGTTCAAACTCTGCACTCACCAAGCTCGGCCCATTATCACTGACCAACACCGCCGGGATCCCATGGGTGGCAAAGATGCCCCTCAGCTTCTCTGCTGTAGCTGAGGAAGTTATAGAAGGCATTGGGTGAGCCTCAATCCACTTTGAGTAGGCATCGATGACAATCAGAAACATTTTTCCGAATACTGGCGTGCAAAAATCCAGATGCAGTCTCATCCATGGTTGGTCGGGCCACTCCCACGGATGTAGCGGCGCTGCGGCTGGAGCGGCCTGGTTTGACTGACATGCATGGCATTTACGCACTGCTGACTCCAAATCTGCATCCATGTTTGGCCACCACATGTAGCTGCGAGCCAATGTTTTCATTCTTGAGACCCCCGGATGAGCCTCGTGAAGCTCTGCAATCATGGTCTGTCTCCCCGGTGGTGGTATTATTACCCTGCTCCCCCACAGAATGCACCCCTCCTCCACGCTCAGTTCATTTTGCCGCCTCATGTACGGCTGCACTTCCGGATCTGTGCATTCTCGGGGCCAGGAACCTTGCAGCAGCCACTGATGCACTCTGGACAAGACGCGGTCCCGACGTGTCCACTCCCGGATCTGTTTCACCTGCAGAGGCGTTCCATTCATGTGTTCCATGAGCATCACCACCTCCCCTTCGCATGGTGTGGTGCCGGGCATGGTCGGCAGTGGGAGCCGCCTCAGTGCATCTGCGTTCCCATGTTTTGAGCCCTCCTTATACTCCAGTGTGTACTCGTATGCTGCCAGAATTAACGCCCACCTCTGCATCCTGGCCGCCGCGAGCTGTGGGATGCCCTTACTCTCTCCCAAGAGACCCAGCAGCGGTTTGTGATCAGTCACAATGGTGCAGTGCATGCCATGCAGGTACTGGTGAAATTTCTTCAGGCCAAAAATGATGGCTAACCCCTCCTTCTCGAGCTGAGAATACCCCCGTTCTGCTGGTGATAGTGAGTGAGACATGTAGCCGATCGGCCTGTCTGTGCCGTCAGGAAAAGGGTGCGATAAAACCGCCCCAACGCCATAAGGCGATGCATCACAGGCGAGGTAGATAGGTTTCGAGTTATCAAAATGAACTAGCAATTGTTCAGACTGTAGGCACTTTTTTGCCTCCTCAAATGTCAAGTCCTGGCGGTTTCTCCACCGCCATGGGGCCCCCTTCCTCAAAAGCTCATGTAGCGGCTCCAGCACGGTTGACACGTTTGGCAGGAATCGGTGGTAGTAATTGAGCATGCCTAGGAAAGACTTCAATTGTGTCTGGTTAGTTGGCTGTGGCGCATTCACAATGGCCTTAACCTTGTCTGAGACCGGATGAATCCCATTGTGGTTAATTCTGTACCCCAGGTACACCACCTCTGGTGCCATAAAAACACATTTGTCTCTCCTCAGGCATAGTCCAGCAGCTGAGAGCCTTCCCAGAACCACCCCTAGGTTCTGCAGATGGCTGGAGTCATCGTTCCCAGTCACTAGAATATCATCCACTCTCACTACCACCTGGGGAAGTCCTTGCAGTAGGTTGTCCATGGTGCGCTGGAATATACCAGGTGCAGATGACACCCCATAGGGCAGTCTGGTATACTGATACAACCCACGGTGTGTGTTGATTTTGGTTAACTTTTTTGATGTGTCCTCAAGCGGAAGTTGTTGGTAGGCCTGAGACATGTCTAGTTTTGTGAACTTTTGCCCCCCCCCCCTAGTACCGCCAACAAATATTCTGTCTTTGGAATGGGGTAATTGTCCAACTTGGACACTGGGTTCACTGTGACTTTATAATCCCCACATATTCTCGTTGTCTGATCTGGTTTTAATATAGGAACTATAGGAGCAGCCCACTCTGAAAAACTCACTGGCTCAATGATGCCCTCCTTCTCCAATCTGACTAACTCTGTTTCCACTTTCTCTTTGAGAGCGTATGGTAGCGGTCGGGCTTTGAAGTAACGTGGCTTGGCCTCTGGGTCCACATAAATCTTCGCTGTGGCCCCCACTAGAGTCCCCAGTTCGCCCTTGAAAACATCCCCATATTGTGAGAGTAATGTTTGTAACTCCTGCTGCTGCCCTATCTGCAGCCTGAACATAGCGCTCCAGTCTAACTGAATGGCTTTAATCCAGCTTCTCCCAATTCAATTTGGGCCCTCCCCTTTTACCACCAGTGCTGCCAACTGTTTGGTCTGTCCCTTGTAACCCACTTGTGCAATCATCTTACCTAAGACCCCCACCCTGTCTCTGGTGTAGGTGTAGAGTTTTATGTTTGTGCGATGGAGTGGCCCCCCTCCCATCTTCCTGTATGTTTTTTCATTAATGATGGTCAGGCCTGCACCAGTGTCTATTTCAAAGTCAATGGCATGGCCATTTACCAACATCCGCTCTCTGTATGGCTCCACTCTCTCTCCATCCTCCAGATTGCACAGCCTGTTAGTATATTCCTCTTCATTCACATCACCCTCCAGCATGTGTGTAGCCCCCTGTGCATTACCTCTGTCTCGTCTGGGCTGCCTGGCACTGCGGCATTTTCTGGCCAAGCGCCCCCTCTTGTGGCAGTTGTGGCAAACGGCGTCCACAAACCGGCAGTCGGCAGCCACGTGGTTTCCCCCGCATCTGAAACAAACTACCGCCGGTGCGGCCCCAGACTGGACTTTGTGAACGGCCCTCTCCACTCCCGCCTGCTGCAGCTCAGCTACATCTTTAGCTGCCGTTTCCATTGACATTGCTAACTCCATAGCCCTCGCCAATGCTAGTCTGTCTTCTGGTTCTGATAACAAACGCCGCTGTATGTGGTCGTCATTAATGCCGCACACCAGTCTGTCTCTAATCATCTCATCCAGTGCCATCCCGAACCAACAGTGCTCAGTGAGTCTCCTCAATTCGGCCACAAACGATGCCACCGACTGTCCCTGGCGTCTCACTTTTGAATGAAACTTAAAACGTTCAACTATGATGCTAGGCTTCGGTGTGAAGTGATCGCTTAAAATCTTCAGTAACTCCGCCAAAGAAGACTGATCCGGCTTGTTCGGCTGGCATAAATCCCGTAGCACGGCATAAACTTTTCCACCACATGCACTCAGGAAGATGGTACGCTTCTGCCCAGCATTGTCAATTTTATTCGCCGCAAAGTAGAAGTCCAAATGCTCCATATACTGTTGCCAGTCGTCTGTTTCCAGCTCAAACTCTCCGGTTTTCCCGTATGTCGCCATGCTGGGCAAAAACCGAAATATCCTCGTCGCCAATGTAATAACGTCAATACGAATGAACAAACTCACATCTCTGTAGACCCAGCAAAGACACTGCAGTCATTTATTGACAGGCTGCTTCATACAACTCGTGCCTTTTTCCTTTCTACTCCAAACCTAGGCTCCCGCTAGGACCCCTTAGTGGTCCTCGGCCTGCCTGATATAAAATCCCCAAACATGAACATTCACATTAGAACAGTTATGAATAAAATTAAAGTTTTGCTGCCAATATATTTGATATTTTACGTGCGAAAGTTATTTAGAAGTAGCAGTAGTAGAGAGTAGAAAGCGCGCTAGCGTTTTCAAACAACTGTGTAATAAGACACCATTATTTATTTCTGTCGCCGTCTGGCATAAAAAATAAAACAGCCAATTATACGAACCTACCATCCACTTATCTGCACACTGCACCTGCATCCTGCCCTGGCCCCACAAGTGTGCCCTTAGTTGCGCTAGTCAGACAAACCACTGGCCTTGGGCTTGCCTCCAGGCATTCCCAGCGCAGGTGTCCCTGGGCCCATCTCAGCCTAACACAGATTCAAAATTCATATGCATCTAAAATACTACATATAAAATGATTAAAATCACGAGAACAAAATGCAGAGAACACAGGGCTCATGAAATGCAGGCTTCTCTAGGTTTTTTCTCCCACAATGCCTGCTCTCAAGGATATTCCAATGGATCTAGAATGTGGCCATAGAATATACAGTGAAAACTACAATGGTTTTTCCCGTATTTTGATTTTCAAATGTCTACATTACAACATCAGAGATGCGATATTGAGAGAAGCCTGACAGATGAAACCGATCATGTATGAGGGCAAAGAGCTGCGCTTCTTCCCAGATTACAGCAAACACACACAAAGCCTTCAATGAGGTTGGCAATAAATGTAATAAAAGAGCCATCGTAAACTTCCTTCTGTATCCAGCTAATTTTAAGGTAACCATTGGAAAGGAATCCATTTTTCTCAAGAGTGTGGAGGAGGGAGAAAAGTTTATGAACAGCCCCAATCTGGAGCTGTTGCCGGGCCTGAAAGATAGCCCGACAGATACCTCCACGGCGACAAATTCTTCTTAGGACAGCAACGATATCACGGGGAATGACAAGTAATATATTTTTAATATTATTCTCCATATTTTTTCCTTCTATCTCTGCTACCTTGTCTTTTGTGTGTATAAATGTGTGTATGAAGTAGTAGCCTAGTATTAATATTTATCTTATTTCTGTTATCTCTTTATTAATCAAGCAAGTAAAAACTTTAAAGTAAGCATCGTTTTTCTGTTTTATACATTTTGGTGGTTGTGTAAGAAGGGAAATAGGTAATCACATGAGTACGGCTCTGCATCCACATATCATGGATGTTAATATAGGGAAAGGATTTGGGAGGGGAACAACAGGGAAGGGGATGAGTGATCTACTACTGGGGGGTGGACTGGCATGTACATCAAGTTTTTCCATAGCACTCATACATGAAGAGTGATGCAGCTTCTGCCTAATTCTTGTCTTACAGCTATATGTCTTTTTTTTATAATATGATGGAACGCACAAGGTTTGAATAGAATAACTAAGAGAACTGCCTGCTTGGAGTATATCGATAGCAAGCATACAGCTATAGCACTCATTCAAGAATCACACCTTAGCAAGGAGGACACAAACAAATTCAATAACTTTAAGTATGAAGTTGTAGCTTTATCCTCAGTAGATAACAAAACAAGAGGTGTTTTAGTTGTAATTAGAGGTTTATTATTATTGACACTGGCAGTGACACTGAAGGTAGGATGGCTTTTATTAAAGCAGTAATATTCAATATGAGAATTGTTTTTGTCAGTGCTTATGCTCCAGCTAACTATGACAAACATTATTTCTCAACATTATCTAATATGTTTATTTTTTTTAAATTACTATTTAATCATTGGCACAGATATTAACACTATAGCAAATCCCATATTAGACAAATCAAATCCTTCAGCAGGCAGTTCCCAGTTATCCTGTTCCAAGGCATAACTGGGAACTTGATCCCATTCCTTCCCCCCTCTTCCAGTCCATTGCTATGGACATCCTCCCCTTTGTCTCCAAAATTATCAACTCTTTTTCCTCTGGCTCTGTCCCCTCTCCCCTCAAAAGCGCCCATGTCGTCCCCCTCCTCAAAAAACCCTCTCTGAATCCTGCTGTAATTTCCAACAACTGACATTAATGCAGTTTTCTCATATTTCTATAAGGAACTCTATAAGTCTGAGATCACATTCAGTAAAGATCGGTATGACAATCTTCTCACTGAACTAACTTTGAGAAAACTGTCTGAAAAAGAAGCCGCTTATGTAGGAGCAAATTTTACCCTAAAAGAACTCTGGGACAAGAAATGAATTTAGGTAAATCCCCTGGCCCAGATGGTATTTCCATCAAAGTTTATATTAACTTTTGGTCTGAATTAGGTCTCATGCTTTTGGAAATGATAAATACATCAATTGAAAAAGGATTATTCTCAAAGCTAACAAACACAGCAATAATATCCTTGCTACTTAAAAAACATGAAGATTCAGCATTACGCAATAGTTATCAACCTATATCATGAATCAATGCAGACATGAAAATCTATGCTAAAGTATTAGCACACTGTCTTAACAAATACCTTGGAAAACGTGTACACTGTGATCAAGCAGGCTTTGTGAAAGGCCGTTTTAGCTCAGACAATCTGACAAGATTATTACATATTCTATATTCCACTTCCGATTCTTTAGATTCTCATATGTCATGGGGAATTCTAACTCTTGATGCTGAAAATGCATTTGATAGACTTGAATGAGATTACCTCTGGGCCCTATTAGGTCACATGGGTCTTTATGCGAACCCAGGTGCAATCAGGCAATGTCTGCTCTTCACATTTCTTAATCTCTAGAAGTTCTTGCCAAGGATACCCGCTGTCCGCCTTACTATTTGTTCTATCCCTTGAGCCTCTTGGTCAAAAAATGTGCCAATCCATCAATATCGTACCTATCACAATAAATTCCACTATTCATCATATATCACTTTATGCAGGTGATGTGCTTCTCTATAAAAGTAAAATCGCACAATCAATTCCTCATATCCTTAAATTATTCTCCGATTTCAGTAGTATATCAGGATACAAAATAAACTGGCAAAAGTCTGCGCTCCCACCTCTAAGTTGATCTGATGATGAACTGACTGTGTTAATCAATTTAAATACTTTGCAATAGACATGTTCCCAACTGTAGGAACTAGTTAATACAAACTATCTATTGACACCAGGATCTCAATTATAAAAATGAATGCCTCAACCCCTCCCCATGATCTCATCACATTGTCATTCTCCCTTGTGGCCACTTCTACTCTCATCTGTTTACATTTCCCAGCATTGGTTCTTTGTTTTTCACTCTTTAATAAAACGAAATAAACAGAAATAAACAGACACTTCAGCTGACCTAACTGTGCACTATATATTTACATATATCATGTACTGATAATTGCATTTGATAAATGGTTACATCATTCCCACACAATTTATGAAGATAGCCCAATTCCAGGGGTTTATAATCAATTTGCCACACGACTCAGGAATACTGGCAGTAAATTTAGCAGAATCCCTGATACAAAAATAAAAGAATGAAACCTGATGGGATGCATTTATTTAACTTTTAATCCAGGTCCTCTCCTCCTCGTGCCATTGAAGAGTCGCCCGAACTGGACTTTACTAAATTCCAGTGACGGGTGAACCTTTGTGGACAACCTTCATGGTAATTTATCTACTGAGGGGACAACCACAGTTATTTTGAACCACAGACTGCGTCGCATGAACCTTGAGCTCCAGATCCCACAGTCTGTATCTCTCCCGTACACATGATCATTACTTCATCGGACAGAGACAGTTTTACGGCTGCACAAACAGACACTCAGGCCTTCGATTTGAATTCATGTTTGACATAATTCTTGTATTCTTTGTATAACAAGTTCTGTGTCACTGCACAACTTATATACCTAATATATCTGTTTCATTTAAAGCCCTTGGCATATCCCTTCCAAGCACAGCATGTAGGCAATATTTCTGTTTTAATTGACATTCTGATAATATACTAACAGTGGCTTTATTTATGTATAAAGCAGAATGTTACTGGCCCGGTTAACAAAATATACAGGAATGAAACCATGTGCAGATATTATGTTACATAAATGATCTATTGGAAAACATAGGGACAGAACCCAGAGTTCATGAATGCAAAACTCCTCTTGTTTTTTAGTCACAGTTACACATGCCATGCCATCCCTTCTGTCTGTTGTCAGATCCCGTCCTGCCAGACAGCAAGTCGTTATCTTAGGAGGGAGACCTAACAGCAGAACTGAGCATCTTATGGAAAACATCCCCTCCCTTTTTGGTGGGGAGTGGGTAAAACCACTTGATGCTCCTATCCCTACACAGCATCAAACAGAGGGTTACAATTGGATTGGATACGATAAAGTGAATCAGAATCAATAAAAATCACTATGTTAAACAATAAAACATAATAAACCTAGTCAGCTCACATCAACTCTCTGGTGAGTAAAATAACCCTAGTCGACCTTTCTATTGCTTTACATGAGCCACTAGTAAACCAATTTGCCCAGCAGCCATCACCCAGGCCGCACCTGCACGACTGTAGTCAGACTCAATCATCAATTCAGAACGTTGCTTGGGCATGCGAGTACCCTTGTTGTCTTGCGTCATGTGGCCCCCCCTCCACATAGATACCACCTGTAGCTATGGCGGTTAGGAGTCTTTCTTCATTGCTCGGACCACCTGTATAGCACCCACAGGGCAAATTGTGGCCATTGACTCACAACAAAGCTAAATACAGGCTGACCTTCCTCTAGACCGATTACATATTAATTCATAAGTACCATACGTTAAATATAAGGCATGATTATAGTGATAATAGAACCAGCCACGCTTTAGCCATATAAGGTTACATAACATTGTTAAGCAGGATAATATCTTCTCTTTTTCCACAGTCTTACGTCAAAACCGCTGGACCAGTGGATAGAGGAGAGGTTGCCCTTCATTCAGCCGGTTTCCGAACGGGCAATCAAGTGGACCACCTTTGGCATTCACAGGTTTTCCGTACTGGTCTTGATACTCATTGGGTCCTGTTTGGACAACAATTACGGTGAAACACCCCACCCCCCTTTCGCCATTTAGCGACACATGCATTGGTTCATCCCATTTGGTAATGGCGGGGGCACTAGCAATCCGCCCGCCTCTGGTCATTGCTTGTATCATTAATGTCCTTTCCCAAGTCCTATAATCACCCCTATCTTTACCAATGCTGTTTTCCATGATGACATGTTCAACCAGTCCCACTATGACCACCCTCTTGATTCTCCCTTCATATTTTTTATGTGTTCATCTCTCAGATTCTCCAATGCCTCTAAGGCCTCTAAGGCCAGGTTATTTTCCCCCCTTTTCCCGTGTGCATTGGAATGACTGTGCAACATTCTTCCCCAAGACGTTCACATAGCCCCTGCTCCTCGGCCAACATTGTATCAAGAATTAGCCTATTCTGTATGGTCATGAGTGAAGTGGCGTGCAATTGTTCTTTCAACCCCTGCAGTGCTACCACAGTGTAATTAATCAATCTCGTCTGATTGTATCATAGATGGCTTATCCAGCGTGAATTTATTTCTGCATCAATCCCTACAAATGGCCCGCCAAGCATTTTGCATATGTACCGTGGGGGGTATACCACCATGAGATCCATACCTCCTTGTCCTCTTTCCACTCATGCCTCTTTTGTCTCAGGTGTTGACGAGATTGTAGCTTGACAACCGCTAATTGTCCAGTTAAAGCAACTGGCGCACATATAACCATCCAATTTGCTTCCAGTGTGGCCTTTACTTGTGTGTCTTTGCCACAGTACCAATGCACATCTACCAATGGATAGGTGCCTTCAGATAAGTCTGGCACAATAAACATGGAATGCAATATTGTCCCTTCATCTGTCCACCGGTGGGCGGGAAATCGAAAATTCACAACTACTTCTTGACATTTTAGTGCTGCGGCGTCTGTTGTAGAGCATGATCGGTTGCCTTTGCCATCCCACTTCTGACAATTATTTTGCGGATCTTAGAGGTTCCCATAGTTTTGCAGATATCCGTCAATTACTCTTGCTAACACCTTATCTTGCGTAATGCAAAACAGGAACTCAATATCATCAGGTATGCTGAATGCTGGCGCCACGCAAGTAGTCCCCTCATCCCCTGGTATAAGTATGTCTTGGCATTTACTAATCTCAATCATCTGTGCTCCTTGTGGAGTATGTATGCTTGTACAATTCAGTTCCGGTTCAAGCTTAGTGTATGCATGCCCGTTGCGTACACTAGATAGGTGTTTACAAAAGTGTTCGCATTTAACCATGTAATATAACATGCACTGTAAGTGGCATGCCTGGTCCCCTGTACATCCTGCCTGGGTGAACGGTAGTGGTTTCATTTGGGGTTTTCTCTTTGCACCAGTGTTATAACACGTTACACATGTTTCCAGGGTCACTTGTCTCGCAGAGTATTCTAACCATCGATAAAACATATTACCCTTCATTTGTAATGTGTATTGCATTTTCCCAGTTGCCCCGTGGTGAGTCTGACCATCATTCGTCAGGAGGTTGATGTTCTCATTACTTCGTGAGGCAAGAACCTCAGGAAGTGCCCCCACAAATAACAATAACATTCCTGCATATTCAAATTTTTACTCATACCCATGAGAATTTCACTCGTAATCACATTCATTTTTTCACTTATACCCATGAGAATACCGTTAGACACTTCTCTTTCAAGACTTTTGCATAGCGAACAGTTGCATAACAACAGGCTCACTATCACAGTGAGGCAACTTCTGTAGCTACTTCCATTAAATCTTCCCAGTCACTCTCCTCTATAAATAAGCAGTCCACTAGTTCCTCGTCTTAATTTTTTTCTAGCACGTATAAATTACCACCAGGCAAATCCCAATATGCAATTGTTATATTCCCAAACTCATCACATGAAAATGTATGAATACCCATTGAGGTCGTTTTGTGTAATTCCTATTTTTCTAGTATATTTTTACCTCTCACACCATAGCTATGATTATTCTGCTCAGTTAGTATTGTCTCATCATAATTCCCCAGTTTCCAAAACTAGGAAAACATTTGATCAACTACTTGCCTCGAGACGGAAGGTGTCACATAAATCTACTCCGCCCGAATTCTCCTAAAAATTCCTCTAGTGCTTTTAGGTGTCCAATTCATCCTACTGAATTTAGGAAACAGTCCCATGAGCGGGGCTACCCCGTATTAATTTCGTGTCCTGCTTACCCTCACCTAACACACATTTTTCCCAAAACAGTCTCACCCTTTATCTCTGTTCAGGATGGTGTCATCCGCCACAGATCCCCGCAGGCCCTCAGGCGGGTCTCGCGTCCTCCTACAAGAATAGAAGGGTAGAGTTCCCTGAACCGTCCTATGATGGTCCCCATGCACGGTTGACCATTGGAGTCACTGCGGCTGATCAGCGGTGGATGTCACCATCATATCCTTTTCACCAAGAATTGTTGTGGAAATTCTACTATTCAAAGGAAGCGAGACTGTGATCTTAAGTTCAAAGGTTTATTACTGTTTCGAAACAGGGAAGCAGTCTAATACTCTCGCATGAAGAATGTCCCAATCCTGAATGACAATTTCCCACCTGTCTTGCTTCTTTTCTCAGCTGTGCATAAGACATAGCACCCGGCTTGGTGTTTTACCTTAGCCTTGCATTCCCTCCATCTCTGGTCTCGGAGTCCCCATTTCTCATCACCATTTTGACTATTCCTTTCACCAGTTCCAACTCCATCTTTCCTTCTATCTCTATCGCATCTTCTTCCTCTCCTCTTACCACATATTGGCCTGCCCTAAATGTATTCTTATCATCTGGATAGGGTGGTGGACTTGGTATGGGATTTAGTGCCGCTTGTTCTTGCTCTCTTGTCTCCAACATGCTTTTTATTGTCTAAACTGACTCTCTATACTGTTTTCCCTCTTGCTTAAACCATTGTAACACCTCCTGTTCCTTTGTTCTCTTGCCTATGCGCTTGTCACTCGTATCATTGGGTTTGTGATGTTTTATAATAGTCTCCACCTCCTCACAACTAACAAGGTCAAAGGTGCCCTCACTTGGCCATTGTTGGCCACCTGTTGTTCTTTTGTTCCATTTTTTCTTGCATTTTTGGATCTGCTTTCTGTGTTCAGGGTGACGCTTTGTACCCTTATCTGGTGCTATTAGCTAGGGATCTAGGAAGTTCTGGCTCTTCTTCTGACTTCTTAATTAATATTGTTTATCTTTTCAGTTATGACTCCCGCTTTATATTTTCTCTGTGAATCTGGCTCATAAGTCAGTGTTTCAGAACCATCAGGTTCTTACTTTGTTAGTCTTGAAATAAGAGCCGGTCAGGTTTGGAGGCGTGACCCCTTTTTTTGCTTGTATGAACAGGGACTACCACAGATTTAGCTCCGGCCATTCTACCTATGTCATTTATTTTGAGCCTAGATCTTTCCATTCACAATCAGTAATCTTAGATAATGAAATATGCGACTGCATTTGTTTCAAATAAATCTTCCTGCATTGTAAAAATGCAATGGGATCGCTTCCTTCATGCGCTGTCAGTTTACAAACTGTGGAGAAAACACAAAGCTGCCAGAACCGAAATAAATTTCAGCGACGGGAAAATGGTATTCCCGCTGAACATAATTCTTTTTTATATAGTTATTACTAATTATTGCTTATTTCCTTATTATATATTGTTATATATTTCCCACAGTCGCGGGTTTAACAACAACTTTCCCGTCCTAAAAATGGCAAACCCCTCCGGTATGGTTAAAAAACTAAAACCAGCAAATACAATTAAAAGAGTTTTAAATAAAACTGGGAAGCGAGTTAGGATCAAATAAAAATAAAGTCAACAAAACCAAGGAAAAGGGGTTTTAAATGAAAAACAGGGAAATGAGTATAAATGGAAAAAACTGGAAAACCAGATAAATTCAAAAGCTGGAAAGCACGTTAAATGGAAAAAAAACTGGAAAGCGAGACAGAATAAAAAATAAAATAAAACAGAAACAAAGGAAAAAAAGGGTTATAAGCGAAAAACTGGGAAGCGAGTTAGACTGGAAAAAAGGGAAAATGATACGCTGAAAGTATCACCGGGCACAGGATTTTAAAGAAATTTACGCGAGCTAACAACTCTCACCAGAACACTAAAAACTGTATGTCTAGAAAATCTACATGGATCTGCTTCAATTTAACCCAGTTGGTGAGTTGTCAAAGTTTTAATTTGATCAGTTGTGTGTCCTGATAACATTCAACTCCCTCTGAATCTATACTGCCTTCTGATTCCTTAAGTTTCTATATAATATCCCCCGTTAACTATTACAAACAAATAAGATACGAACCAAACCCTCCTGTGAACCAGTAAATTCCCACAAACTGGACCACACAAAATAAACAACCTAAGATGATGCAAATAAACCATATGTCTCTATATTTCCCTCACTGTGTCTCATTCATTAACAGAATCCTGCGCAGATTTTCGCTACATATGGCTTCCCACTGCTCTTTATTTAACGTAAACGTACATTGCGGAATCAGTTTTTATGTTCTGAATATCCACTTTTCCATTAAAACACCATCGGAATCTAAGTCAGAACTACCATAAACGTTCAAACAAATACAATGTTTTTCAATAATCACACCATCAACTTTTCCAGCAACTCATGAATCAACATAATCAATTCTCAATGTCTCATATCTTCATCCCTCTTTTAGGTTCCTGAATTCAACACATATCTTTCTCCGTTTCTGATTCAGTGATCAGTAACACAGAGATACTCACAAGATTATGATTGATTTCAAAGTCAGTACAGAATTTATTATAAATACTTGTCGGTAACTACGTCCCCGTGTGTATTAGGGTTTCTATGGCAAGTAAAATATGCCCTTTATACTTTATTATTGCGAAACAGGGGTAATCCTATGTGTGTTTATCATTCGTTAACCTTACTCCCTTATCTCAGGCTCATAGACTATATGTCCCTTTTTTGTCGGGTTCATAAATGAAAAAGTATTTGAGGCTCATGCATCCACGGTCTTTATCCTGTTAGACCGGAACCTCTACAAGTTTATCACAATATTTTACGCAATTTATATAGGCTGTATCACAGAAACCGCGTATCACAGCAATATAACAATTTTCACCTGTGGACCACCATCCACGCAATAACCTCTATCTACAATACAATAAATGCAGCAATCCAGAGTACTAAAAATACTTGTACACCCTTATCTAAATTTTGTTTAAATATTGCTTCCTCTGAACCCTCTTCTGCTCGCTCCAGCTGACCATTCAATATAGTTTTTACTGTTCTCTTTTTTCAATTCCGATTTCCCATATCCAACAATTTGACCGATTCAACATACAAGACAGCTCATGAAACTCACAAAACACACATTTCATTCGCACCAGTGCCGACACGCGTATTCCTGACCAGTGCCACAATCCTCTAGCGGCCTCTAGTGGCTATTTCGTTTGCTGTCCTAATGGCCCCTTGGCAAACGCTATTCTTCGTGTCACCGTCCTGTTTAGGCTCCTTAATGACTGTATGTTGTCAACAATTTCAGTGTCACCATCACTTTGGCTCCTTAGTGACCTGTATTTTAACACCTGGTCAGTGTCACTGTAATCTATAGAGGCCCCTTCATGACAAGGCTATCTCACAATTGCATACACCTCTCTTCATTCATACGCACAAACCACATAATATTACATCAGACTCTGTTTATTTTTTTTACAATAAATTAGGTTCTTTGGAGGAGAGGCTTGCAATGCGTTAGCTTGGGCGGGTACCCACTGCCCTCGGATACAACAAAAAAACTAACAGATTTACCTTGTTTACCTTATGTCCTTGTGGCCACTGTTGAACTGAAAGCAGCAGCTCCCCCCAGGAGTCAGGCTCGAGCCCCTCCTGGCTGGCTCGCCAATTAATGTGGGAGAATCAGATCTCAGCCAGGGCCAGTTAGACTGAGGGATCCCAACCACAATTAATGCTTCTTCAAAAACAGCACAATCTTCAGAGTCTGATGTAAAAGGGTGTATTGTATACAATGCAAGATTAGATACAAGAATCATGTACTGATCATTTTATTTGATAAATGGCTACATCATTCCCACACAATTTATTCAGATAGCCCAATTCCAGGGGGTTATAGTTTATTCCGCATGACTGGCAGTACATTTTTCATAATCCCTGATACAAAAGTAAAATAATTAATCATGGTGGGATGCATTTATTTAACGTTTAATCCAGTCACCTGAACTGGACCCATAAATTCCTGTGACGGGTGAACCTTGGTGAACTTCCTTCATGGTAATTTATCTAGTGAGGGGACAACCACAGTTACTTTGAACCATAGACTGCGGCGCATGAACCTTGAGCTCCAGATCGCACAGTCTGGATCTCTTTGGTGGTGTATTCTGGTCCTCAGTGCTGTGATTGTACTGTGCTGACTATGGTCAGAAGTTCTGAATACCTGGCACATAATTGGCCTTAGCATTCCCCAGGGAGGGAGGATATTCCCAACCTCCCTGCCAGTGATGGCGGTAACGCGTTACTAAGTAACGCGTTACTCTAATCTGATTACTTTTTTCAGTAACGAGTAATCTAACGCGTTAATATTTCCAAACCAGTAATCAGATTAAAGTTATTTATCCAAGTGACTGTGCGTTACTATTGCGTTACTACCTCATAACATAGGCAGAATGCAGTATTTTTTGTCATTTTCGACAGTAAAAATATATCTTTTTTCTTTTTTCTTGCGGGGAGTGACGTCAGTGTGCGACAGGCAGCTCACGTTTTCAGCACGAGTTTACAGAAAACAAGCTCACGTGGATCAGCATGCGGCTCCACAAACGTAAACAAACGTATACAGAGATGTAAGAAACAATGGAGGGGGGAGCGTTTTCGAGCTGGAAATACAGCCACTATTTTGAATTCATGTCAGCTAAGGACGAGAAGAATATCAATGTTCGTTGTACACTCTGTGCTGGCAAGAAAATATTATCCAGCGGCAAAAACACTACGTCCAATTTGAAAAAGCATTTGGAATCGCAGCACAGCACAGTCAAGCTCACCGAGAAAGTCCCACTATGTGCTAAGCAGAGAGCTGCGAGCGAACACTCGGCCTCGACTTCTGCAGGAGGCCCAAGTATTTATGTTAAGTGAGGTCAAGAAAGACTGGCTTTATTTTATAAAAACTATTTCAGGTAAATAGTATTTAAGTTATTTTTGTTATGCTATTTAATTATTGTGTGATTTAAGTTACTTTTTAAAATGCTTTTCCAATAAAGTGAGTATTGGCAAAACCGGTTGTCATTTTTATGTTGTGGGGGGCTAGGCAGCTGCGAAAGTAACTAATAAAGTAACTAGTAATCTAACTTAGTTACTTTTAAAAGCAAGTAATCAGTAAAGTAACTAGATTACTTTTTAAAGGAGTAATCAGTAATCAGATTACCTTTTCAAAGTAACTAAGACATCTCTGCTCCCTGCACAATAACAACTTAACCCAAATACCTTACATTACAATGATACATACTACACACACATATTCTTTTGACTTGTCCTTTACCAGACCTGTCAGTGCTCTACTTAACATGAACAATGTTCTCTCTCTCTCTCACTCAGTCATGCAAACACACTCTCTGAAGTTACATGGTGGAACATTACTACTCATGTTTAACCTCTGCTGTTCTCTTTCTGCCCTGTCTTGAGCTGCGTTTCCACCGCAGGAACTTTCCCCAGGAACTAGAAACATTTACAGGAACTCAGTGCCTTTCCACCGCAGGGACCAGAGTCTACATTTATTTCCGGGGACTTTACCTAACCCCAAAAAGCGTTCCTAGTCAAGGGGTAGTACTTTTTTGTAGTACAGGAACTTTTGAGGTGGGGCTTTCAGCGCTGAACATTTCTGATTGGTCGAGTATGGTAAAAGACCCACAGCGTTGTGTTTCAACCACCATTTTAAAAATCGGCAGTAACAAACCAGTTGTGTTTTGGAAAAATCAACATGGAGCTGGATGTCATGCTATTTCTTTGTTTAGATCCTTGGAGAAAAAGAGTGATCAGGCTAGCTAACTAGCTAGGCAGGCTAACTATTGTTATGCTAGCCAAAAGCTAACATTAGCTAGTGTACCACCTAGCTGGATGTCATGCTATTTCTTTGTTTAGATCCAGGGAGAAAAAGTAATCAGGCTAGCTAACTAGCTAGCCAGGTTAACTATTGTTATGTTAGCCAAAAGCTAACATTAGCTAGCGTACAACCCCCCTTAGCCAGATGAAATTGTATTCTTTAAATTAATTAGATACGTCTAATATTATATGACATCAGTGACAGGTTAGCAAGCTAGCTAGCAACAAAAACATGGTCATGAAATGTTGTTATTTAAAAAAAAAACAGACTTTTCATGAAGCAAGAAGGCTAAATAAAGAATGACATCCGTCAGACTAATTTGCCTACTCTTTGCAGATCTTTAGGCCCCTGTGGAAACGCAGACTACAATGGTCTGAAGGAACCTTTTAGTTCCTTGAAAATAGTCCCTGGGACTTAAAGTTCTGGGGACTTTTTAGTGGAAATGCAGCTTTGATCCTTCATTCCAATTCTTCCTTCTTTCTATTGAACTTCCATCTCTCACTTTCTCTCTCTCTCTCTCTCTCTCTCTCTCTCTTGCTCTCTCTCTCTCTCTCTCTCTCTCTCTCTCTCTCTCTCTCTCTCTCTCTCCCTTATCTCAATGACTGCAGTTTATTAGCTGAACTTGCAGCTCACAAAGGATCCACTCAGAGTGCCTGCAATCACTAACAAGCAAATAGCAATGACATTCAACATGATCCATCTGAAAGATATGTCAGTTTTCCAAATTCACAGGTTTACAGCAAGGTTTGTTTGTTTATTTTTTAATAGTCAGTGTTTTCAGGTTTTTCATACTGCTGACACCCAGGCCCAAATGTAATCTAATTCTATCACAATGTCAGCGGAGACTACATTTAAAGAAAAATATTGTTTATGTAATAAAAAAGTGTCACTTTCTTAAATGAGATACTCTGGGTAAAAGATTGACAATAATAGTGTTGTTATTGAATCTGGGCCTGGGTTTAAATTATCCAACAAGCACAGAATTCATCAATTTCTTCAATTTCTGGATCCTCTGCCTGGGTCTCCAGGGGCCTGTTGAAGAGCCAGGTAATGTCCACAGCAATTTTACAAATGGAAATGTGAGTTTTTTTGAATATATAATACAATATAATATATGCCATTTAGCATACGCTTTTATCCAAAGCGAATTTGAGTAGTCAATTCACACATTTTTCATTATATGTGGTCCCAGTGGAAATTAAACCCACAACCTAAGCATTGCAAATGCTATGCTCTACCTACTGAGCCACACAGAACCACTTCATTTCTGCCAAAGGAAAGGTTTTAGAAAGAGGGTGTGAGTGTCCAGTGGGCATCATTCTTTCATAATCATGTAACAAGGATTGACTCTTTACTCTCATCTTAACTCGGCGGACAAAGATGGAGGAGTCTACCTGCAGGAGTCCACCGAGGGGGGCCAGCTAGGGAGTGCTTGCCGCACGGTAAGTATCATAGTTTTGTATCTCCCTGTTGTACTTCCTCTGCAACTAACACTACATGCTACCTCCCTATCCCAGTCCATGTCTCCTCTTCTAGATTGCCTAGAAGGAGAGATTCTACTCACACTCGAAACCTCTCCAATCTCATCCACTCTCCTAGATCTCCCGGTGTTGACGTGGTGGTAGCAGGCAGACTATGGAACTGCCAGTCCGCTGTCCGGAAGGCCGATTTCATCTCGGCCCAGGCCTCACTACTCTCCCTGCAGTTCCTGGCGCTCACGGAGACGTGGATCACTCCACAGAACACGGCCACCCCTGCTGCTCTCTCCGCTGCCTACACCTTCTCCCACACTCCACGACCCTCAGGTAGAGGTGGAGGGACAGGTATACTGATCTCCCCCTGTGGAGATTTGGTATTGTTCCTCTTCCTCACTTTTCACCCTTCTCCTTTGAATTTCATGCTATCACTGTCACTGTGCCATGTAAACTGCACATCATTGTTCTCTATCGCCCTCCAGGTCCACTGGGGAGTTTCCTAGATGAGATGGATGCCCTACTCAGCACTTTCCCTGAGGATGGCACTCCCGTCTTATTCCTTGGTGACTTCAACCTGCTGCTGGAGACCTCTCAGACCTCTGCATTCCTCCCCCTGCTTCAGTCCTTCAACTTCACCATGACTAAATCCCCATCCACCCACAAGGCCGGTAACCAACTGGACCTGATCTTCATTAGGAACTGCGCATTACCCAACACTACGGTATCTCCCCTACATGTGTCTGACCATTGCTTTCTGTCTTTCTCTCTCCCCGTCCCCTCTGTGCCTAAACCATCCTCACCTGCTCCCACTGTCCTTGTCCGTCACAACCTCCGCTCTCTCTCCCCCGCTGCCCTGTCGGCTACTGTTCTATCTTCCCTTCCCCCTACTGATGCCTTCTCTCAGCTACCTGCTGAGGAAGCATCATCCACCCTACTTTCCTCTCTCTCCTCCTCCTTTGACTCACACTGTCCTCTATCCGCTAAACCTGCACGCCTCCGACCCCCCGCCCTCTGGCCAACCAAATCCCCTGTAGCTGTCTGATTTCCACACTCTCTTGGCTTCCTTCTCCTCTAACCTCTCCTCTGCTAAGTCTGCATTTTTATTTTCTAAGATTCAATCTTCTGTTTCCAACCCACGTAAACTCTATTCTATGTTTTCCTCTCTCCTCACCCCTCCTCCTCCCCCACTACCCTCCTCTCTAACCGCCGATGACTTCTCATCCTTCTTTCACGAGAAGGTCGATGTCATTCGCAACTCCTTCCCCCCAACCTCTCCCTCACCCATCTCGCTACCTAAACCTCCCACCCCTTGGTCCTCCTTCTCACCCCTTCCTGACTCAGACATCCTTCAACTCATTCTCTCCCACCGTCCCACCACCTGCCCTCTTGATCCCATTCCTTCCCCCTTCTTCCAGTCCATTTCTATGGACATCCTCCCCTTTGTCTCCAATGTCATTAACTCCTCTCTTTCCTCTGGCTCTGTCCCCTCCTCCCTCAAATGCGGTCATGTTGTCCCCCTCCTCAAAAAACCCTCTCTGAATCTTGCTGTCATCTCTAACTACCCACCTGTCTCACTCCTCCCATTCCTTTCCAAAACACTAGAGCGGGCTGTCTATAATCAACTGTCTGCTCATCTCTTACAGAACTACCTGCTTTAACCCAACCAATCTGGGTTCAGAGCAGGCCACTCCACAGAGACTTCTCTCCTTGCGGTCACTGAGGCTCTTCACGGCGCTAAGTGCCGATCCCTTAGCTCCGCCCTCCTCCCCCTCGACCTGTCGGCGGCATTCAACACCGTGGACCACCGGATCCTGCTCTCATCTCTCGTCGAGATGGGAATCTCTGGATCTGCGTTGACATGGTTTGAGTCCTACCTGGCTGACCGGTCCTACCAGGTGGCCTGGAGAGGATCCCTCTCCTCTCTCCACACCCTCTCTACCGGAGTCCCGCAGGGCTCGGTGCTAGGCCCCGTCCTATTCTCTCTGTATACCATTCTCTGTCCTGGTCCCTCGCTGGTGGAACGACCTCCCGCAATCGGTCAGGACTGCGGAATCACTTCCAATCTTCCACAAGAGGCTCAAAACCCACCTCTTCAGATTCCACTACCACTGAACACTGTCCATCTAGTCAATCTGTCGTCACCACTGCTTACCTGTTCTACACTATATAAAAAATGAAAATAAAAAACCCCCACTAACCTTTTCTTTCCCAGTGTTACAGGTATGATACGCAGACGCCTGCAATGATGTCTATTGCTGTATTACTACACTGATCTTGTGCGCTAACTATGATTGTTCTTACCTTGTATTAATGCACATATTTTTTTCCCTACTTCCTACTGCCTACTGAGGACGTGTCTCTGTGAGCTCCCGCAGCTTTCCGCAGCCTTTTTTATTAGTCTATATCCATTTTCTACTTTCTTTCACAGTTTTATCTGCGTGTTTTATCCGAGTTGTTGTTTTATGTTTAGCTTAGTTGTGGATCGGTTTTAATACGGCAAATTTTGCGTGCGGTGAAACTTTTAACCAGCCAGCTAGCCTGCCATGCTCAGCTTAGCAGCTAACAAGGTAGCAACTTTTACTGATCCTCCTCTTGTCAGAATTTTTTTTCACTACAAGAGAAAATACTTCAGCTCGAGTCCTGCCTTCTCTCAAAACTTCCATTTCATCCACCTGGATTCAGCGGACTCGGCGGACACATACTGAATGGACAAACTGAACATTCTGGTAAGAACCAACATGATGCCAATGCTAGGCTACATCTCAGCCGAAGCCTGCCCAACCTGATAAGGGATAACAAGCTAGCCAAGGCCACTTACTGTCTAGACAGTCATGATGACTTCCCGAGCATGGGCAAAGGGAATTGTAGACGGATGTCCGGAGTCGTACTGGAAGCCGGTCCGGAACGGTGGCGTAGAGCTCCAGAGTCTGTGGCTGTCGTTGGTCTCCCAGCTACCCAGTTAGCCGTCAATGCTAATGCCAAACAAACTGCTAAACCTCTCGCCGCTCGCTCTCAGCCATACATTCCATGCATTCCATCCATTTCATTAAGTAATACATTTTTGCCGCTGCACAACTGTGCTGAAAGCGATATGAATGCTTGTGAAGGCGCACCCAAGCCTTGCGACGCCACTAGGCCCTGGAAAACAAACACTGCAACCCCCAAGCTGCATCGCGAATCCCTCCCAACCAACCAGAAGCCTACACGACGGACCCACAGGGATATCCACACCCTCCTTCTCGGTGACGCATCCATTGCGTCAGTGAAGGTTTTCCATACTACAACCCGCTGTATACCGGATGCAACAATTTCTGACATAGATGAACTTCTCCCGACATTCCTCTCTAATCACCAAGGAATTCATCGTATTGTGTTACATGCTGGCATGAATGATTTTCCCAAACACCAATCAGTGAAATTAATGAAGGACTGTAAGGCACTTTTTAAGACACTGTGCACGCTAAAAACACAATTTATCATCAGCGGACCATTTCCAAATGGAAAATGTGAACTCTTCTCCCACACACTGTCTTTCAACACATGGTTGCAAACAAATTGCATCAAAAAGAACATTCCATTCATTAACCCCCTGAGGTCGGCTGGATCGGCGCCGATCCAAGCAGCAATACAAGTATATTACTATTTCTAACTTCGCGATATTTTATCATACACACGCGGCAAAAACATTGACAGAAACCTTAGAATCGCGACTTTCCGATTTGAGCACTGGCAAATCAAATGGGATTTTTTAAATTAGGTTAATTAGACCAAAAGTAAACCTTGCCTTTTACTCTCTTTTTTACCTGGTAGTAACGTCCCCCTTCTATTGACATGGTAACTAGGGGCGAGTTTAGGCGAGGTGTGTGGGGAGGGGTGGGGCCATGTGAAAACGCCGGGCGTAAACACATAAACTGTCCCGACAATTTGAAGCAAGATTTTATACAGACATACAATTTTATTCAAGATGGAAAGATTTTCTGCGCTGCAGTGTTTGAGAGTATTGATGAAAAGCGACGAAGACAATAACTGACGAGGAGTAAGTAACTATATTTGATTTGCCATGTTATCAAATACTCGTATATATATTCAATATATGAATTCCGCGTGACTACATATTCCGCGTGTTGCAACGTAACAAATTGCAATATGCACACAAGATCTATGGAAGAATACTTTTCAAACAGCCTAAAATGTTATTTATTTAGCTTGTTTTCAAATACTCGTGAAAATATATGAATTCCGCGTCTTAGTGACGCCAAACATATTCCGCGTGTTAGTAACTTAATCTAAATCCCTAACGTTAGTAGATTAGTTGGTTAGTTCTATACACATCTACCTAATATATACAAAGTGCAATCTAGAAAGTAAGAAGGAAGAAAACGAGATAATAAGCGAAGGCGGAAAACCCCGAAAAGTATAAACTCCCGGGTGCATGACAAGACAAGGTGTGGATCTCGAAATAAACGGAACAAGGACAGACAGGGAGCAGAACGTGACAGAACAGGGAAAATGCAATACTGGATAAAGAATAATGAATAAGGACTGAATGAAAAATAAACAAAGGCCAAAAAACAACAGAACAGGAACTCAGAATATAACACTGATGGCCCAGTGAGATGGCCCATCTGACAGTTCTTAGAGGTGTGGACAATGAATAATGAATATTCAGGTATTTAGCATTTAGCCCTCCCACAGCCTGAAATAAATGTGACCAGTTCTGATAAAAACAGGTTTTTAGCTATTTAGATCTCAGATGTGCTAAACTGTTTTCACACCCTTACATAACCAAGACCTTGATGAACAAACGCACATTGGCAAAACAATTCGTCACTATAGTTTAGTGTGTGCTTTCACAACTTTTGTGACAGCAGAAAAATTTACTATTTTTAACTTGTGTGTTTGTAGATCTATTTACAAGCTGCATATGATACTGACCAAACTATTGATGGCATACAAATGTAGCTGTGATTGTCCTTCAAATAAAAATATCAAACACGTTGGAGTAAGTGTGTGTTAAATTGATGAAATTGAGATCAATATCAGACCATGCCAAAATCAAAAAACGTCTAAAAGCTTAGCACGGACCTCAGAGGGTTAACAATTTTGACTTGTTTTGGAAACAAACAAAACTATTTAACCACACTGGATTTATTTTAAATAGAGACGGTGCTCAAACCTTCACTGATCACATCCTGCACCATCTACGCCAGATACCAATTATGCCTCAGTCATATTATCATGAACACAGAAATAATGCACTGATGACACCTGCTGATTCCAGCACTCACCTTGAGGACCACTCCGTGCCAAAGGACATCACCTTCTCTCACCTCCCTTCCTCCCCCTCCCCCTCCCACCCTTCATCACTCCCCCCCTCTTCTTCTCCTAATCGCCCACCTCCCACCGCCCCCTCCTTGCCTCACCTCCTCCCTCATCTGCTCTTTTCCCGCTCCCAAAATCTCTTCCATCTCTTCTAACCTCCCTCCTCCCCCTTCATCAATTCCCCCTCTTCCTCTCCTAATCCCACACCGCCCACCTCTCCTTCCCCCTGCCTCACCTCCTCCCTCAATTCATCTTCTCCTGTACTCCCTCCCACCTCCCCTGACGCTCCTTCTATATTCCTCTCTTCTTTTTCCTCTCCTCCTGCTGATAATATTCCTTTCTCCAATAGACTTGAGACTTATCTGTGCAGCCAGCCCACTGTTCAAACAGCAAGCCATCCTATCAGGGATGAAGCAGAACTTCCCTCAAACCCCCACAGTGACTCCGCACCTCTCCCCGTCACCAAATTTACCCCCAGTGCATGCCGCCTCCACACCCCGTCCACCCCTCTCTCTCCCCAAACAACCCCCAGATGCCCTAACCCCCACCCCCCCCCCAGACGCCTTAAACCCCACCCCACCCCTATTCCCAGCTTAAAATCCCCTACCCAAAGCGTCATGTCTACCCCGTTCACCTTCCCCTATCCTTCCACTCAGCCACCCTAGCCAGTGCAAAAAAGCACGCGCACCCGCTCCACCTCTCCCCTCCTCCAGGGCCCTTCGATCCTCATCTCAGGCAGTGCTCCCCCCATGCCCTAAGTGAGACAGATCGGGTCCCGGTCTACCCAGTGGAACTACACATAACTATTATGATAGCACACTGGGACCCTGTGAGACTTCCATAATCCCTGTAATTTCAAGCAATAGAACCAGAAGATCCTATCTCAGACATGGTAAGAAGTTAGCTAACCTTTCAGCCATCCCACATTTAGTCCCAACTCTCTCAATTCCCACATCCAACTGTATTATTAAGCTGGCTCTTTTAAATGTTAGATCCCTAAATAATAAGTATTTTTTAATTAATGATTTTATAATGGCCAATAAATTAGATTTTATGTTTTTAACAGAAACATGGCTGGAAGAAGGCAGCAGTGGAGCAGTACTGATAGAGTCAGCTCCCCCGTACTTCAAATACATGAACGCTCTTCGTGTTGACAGAAAAGGCGGAGGAGTGGCTTCCATTTTCAGAGACATATTTCAATGCAAGCAAGTATCCTTTGATGTTTTTGCTTATTTTGAATACCTCAGTATTGTGCTACAAGGTTCTCCTCGAACACTATTTTTAACCATCTACAGAGTCGTACTTTAGACCCTGCACCTTCCAGCTTTTTAAAAGGTAACTTTAGCTATTTATCTTCAGAATTACTGCAAATAGCTAACTGCTCACTCCGGACTGGCTTTTTTCCTACATCTTTAAAAACCGCAGTAATTAAACCTCTTTTAAAAAAGAAAAATCTAGACCCTTCTAAATTAAATAACTATAAACAGTATAAACAGTGACTCAGGTAGGATCTCTGTTCTCGTTCTGCTGGATCTCAGTGCAGCCTTTGACACTATAGATCATCAAATACTCATAGACAGGCTACACCATTGGATTGGGATCTCGGGCACAGCCTTAAACTGGTTCAAATCCTACTTACAAGATAGAGAATACTTTGTAAACATTAACAGCCACCAATCAGAACGGACTACTCTGACCTCTGGGGTCAGAGTGCTCCCCCTCAGTAAAATCTTTCAGAAGTACCAAACCTCATACCACAGCTATGCAGACGACACACAAATTTACCTGTCGTTCACTCCTGACGACTACAACTCTATTGACTGTCTATACCGGTGCTTAAAGCAAGTAAACAGCTGGATGTGTCGAAACTTTCTCCAGCTAAACAAAGACAAAACCGAAATTATTGTGTTTGGGAGCAAAGAACCGAGAGAAAAAATTGCTCTCCACCTTGACTCACTCGGTTTACGAACAACCACGCAGGCTAGAAACCTTGGTGTGCTTATCGATTCAGATCTTAACTTTGATAATCATATCAAGTCGATAACCAAATCCACCTTTTATCATCTGAAGAATATAGCAAGAGTCAGAGGCTTTATGTCTAAACAAGACCTGGAAACCCTCATTCATGCTTTCATCTCAAGTAGGGTTGATTATTGTAATGCACTTTTCACTGGCCTCTCAATAAGGTCCATTAAACGGCTCCAACTAATCCAAAATGCTGCTGCCAGGCTTCTTACAAGGACTAAAAGAAGTGCACACATCACTCCAATCCTTAGATCGCTACATTGGCTTCCAGTCCGCCATAGAATAGATTTTAAAGTGTTACTAATAGTTTATAAAGCACTGAATGGCTCCGGACCAAAATACATCTTGGAAATGCGTAGACAGTATGAACCAAACAGACCACTCAGATCTTTAGGATCGGGTCAGCTCATCGTGCCAAAGGTTAAAACAAAAATGGTGAGGCAGCCTTTAGTTTCTACGCTACCCATAACTGGAACCAACTACCTTATGACCTTAGACATGCTCCTACAATTATGTCTTTTAAATCTGGACTGAAAACTTTGCTCTTTTCACGGGCCTTCGACTGTAATGATTAAACTGTACTGCATTTTACTATATTCTTATTAAGCCCAGTCCAAATTTTAAATCTACTGCACTTTTATCACTTTTATCACTCTACTGCACTTTTATCAGTTTTACTTGTCAGCTAAATCTTATTTCGTTTTTAATTTTAATTTTAATTTTATTGTGTTTTTAAACTGATTTCCTATATTTGAAACTGATTCTAATCATTTTATTGTCTCCATAAATTAACTCACTGTTGTTAAAGCACTTTGAATTGCATTAATTTGTACGAAACTGCTATATAAATAAACTTGATTGATTGATTGATTGATCTTGTAAGTTGCTCTGGATAAGAGCGTCTGCTAAATGCTTAAAATGTAAAATGTAACTGCCTCGCTTCCCCACAGAACCAGCACCTCCAGGGACCCGGCCCCTCCTCATGCCTAACCACGTCTTATCACTCATCGCTAACCTGACTACCTGAGAGGGCTTTGGTGCGAGACACACCTGTTACGTCCCTTTACTTTGTGTTGGCATTACTTTGTGTTTCCTTTTGGATTTGCCTGCTGCTGTGTTTCCTTGATTTCTCCCCGTTAGGTGGAGATGACGTCACTGCCCTGCTGGGACCTGCGTGAGGACGCACATGGTTTCCAGGGGAACCCTCCAAGCAACGTGATGAGAGAAGATGCGGCTGTACATTGCTTGGCTACATCACGGAGGAGACTTTTAAAAAGACGCGGGACTATATATAGTGGTTGCCACCTGAATGCCATGAGTTCCCTTTACGACATTGTTAATTACAGCTTGGTGATTGCGTTACTCTGATTATCCGCCTAGTTGCTAATTAATAAATATTGTTATTCGTAATACCATTTTGGGAACTCCAAGGAGAAGACCTCCCCTATCATCTTCGAGGGTCTGGAACCGCTAGCTAGCTACCCGGTGAGACCTTGCAACCTGTTTTTGTCTTTTCAAGGACTTCCATGTTATAAATAGAGAGAACAATCATCAAATGTATTCATGTTAATAAAAATATGTCTAACTTTTCTATACCACTGTTTCACTGGTACTCCTTACGGGTTGTGGTTATTGATTAAGTGGCTTAGTGTTACGTCCGATATTGTACGCCTGGTTATTACAACGCAGGTTGATTTCTATCCGTAACAACACCTGAAGGAATTTGAAAACAAATAACCTCTGCCTAGGGAAGTCCCAAAAGCTTGACAAAATCTTATTGGACTTGTGGTTGGCTTGGCCTGCGGCCCGACTCATGAAATTTAATCTGCTCGA
Organism: Aldrovandia affinis; assembly: GCA_029706075.1. Classification (NCBI taxonomy): domain Eukaryota; kingdom Metazoa; phylum Chordata; class Actinopteri; order Notacanthiformes; family Halosauridae; genus Aldrovandia; species Aldrovandia affinis. The sequence goes on along the minus strand of JAINUG010000258.1, from coordinate 744,366 downwards.
GTCTGGTTTAACCAGCCATTATGGGTGATAAAATGAACAATAAAATGAACAATAAAAACAATTACTTAAGGAGGAAACAGTTTAAGGCACATATTCAAAAGCACTATTTTCAGTAATTTTACAAACGTATGATTGAACATTAACATGCAAGTCATGATCACAAATAACATTCTTTATTTTTTTTATTGAAATAGTTATTGAATACATTTTTGCCCTCGAGAATAGAAAGGCAGATCAAGAAGTCTTGAGCAATCACGTAATGTAGATACCCATGATAATGTATTTAGCAAATGATAGATTTAAATCAACGAGCTGTGCTCTTTTAACTATACATGCTAAACTCAATATTTAACAGTTTTTTTCCTTTGTATTGGTAAATTAGTTAGTTAATTATTGCGTGCAAAAGACAAATAAAGTATTCAGGAAAATCATTTTGTAAATGGAACAGGATGATACTCAATACAGAACCTTTGGGATTTATAGAGCATCAACAAATAATATTTTAAGGTATGATCAAGCAAAATGGATAAACTGTGCAGTGGAATTATGTACTTTAATGAAAAAATATTTCAAGTGCATAATTCCACTGTACAACCTAACTTTCTGTAAATTTTTTACGAACTCTGCAACTCTGGGTTTTGTATATTATCTGCACAACGGATGCGTTGCAGCAGTCTGCATTAATCTAATCACAATGTATATACAGCACTAATGTCACGATATGACCTCCTGTTGCGCTGTTCAAATGAAGGCTAAATCAAGCATCAAGCATCTATCACAATTCACGCAGATCATATGCGGGAACCATTTAACACCACAGAGGTAATAGATTGATGTGATCAAAGCATGGTTGAAGGTTATTAAATTAGGATTATTTTATATCATCTGTCACTTTGTTTTGTTCTTTATGTTTCTGATTTCCCCCGCCCGTGTTTTCTCTCAATTTAGTGACAAGTATACCCTCTATTTATTTTGATTTGCCCTCCCCACACAAACTCGCCACCCATCTCTATGAGGCAAGTTAATTCTCTGAGGGCAGCGAACTCCGCTTCCTTTGAGACAGAATTCGCCCACCCACGTTCTGGAGGGACCCATATGTGCTTCTCAGCTATGCTATGGCACTCTTATTTGTGTTTCCCTGCTTTTTCAGCTTTGTCGACTCTCACAGGAAAACTACGGTCACTGTGTGTAATGGGTCAGTTTAAGGCTATGGGTGTGCTCTCCCATCAGGGAGTTAAGGTCAGGAAGAAGAAAACCAGAAACAAATATTAATTCAGCCTTTGATTATTATGTTCCTGTTTATAATCAACCATGTTTACCTGTTCCTCTTTGATGGTCCCCATGCAATTTCTCACTGCTGCATTTATTTCTGTTCATTGCTGTCAAACTTCTGCATTTTACATTGACATTTTAGGCATTTAGCAGACTGTGGTAGAATCAGATCTCAGCCAGGGCCAGATAGACTGAGTGATCCGAAACCACATTTAATACTTCTTAAAAACAACACATTTCTTCAGAGTCAGATGTAATCGGGTTTTATTGTACGCAATGCAAAATCACCTACAAGAAAACCAGGCTGTTCGCGAAAGCAGCTCTGGCCTCCTTTCCATGCATCAACCTTTTAACATGTCATAACTCCTCCTGCCTTGGAGCTTGACGTCATAACCACTCCCACTTAACTCAATCCCTCCCCATGACCTCATGGCATTCCATCCTGCCGAGACCACTTTTATTTTCCCTTTGTTCATACTTTCATCATTTAATTAAAAGATTAATGAAAAGAGATAAACAGACATAAACAGACTTAAATGGACACTTCAGCTGACCCAACTGTGTACTATGTATTTACCTGTATTATGTAGCTTAGTGTCGTGGAAAAAACTTCACTGGGAGCGGAGATGATTCTTCTTGAATAGGTAAAGCTTTATTTACAAGCAGCTGCAGGGAGAACCAACCCAAAATCAGTTCTCCCGCTCACATGTTTAAACCTGATATTTATACAGAAAACAGGAAGGGAGGGAACACGGACAAACACGGACCTGAGGGAAACAATGGGGCGTTAACATACGGGTAATGTAGGTATGGGGGCTCATGGAGGTAAAACAGGGCGAGGCATAGGCCATTATGTGGGAGTCAGGAACAATAGGAATTACCTTTCCTTCGGTGAGAGGAAACAACTCCGAAAGAACAGCCGTTCTTTCGTTGTGGCGCGAAAACCTTTTGTCAGCCTGGCTGTTCAGACCCGAAACAGAACCGGGGGATAGATATCCCCTCTATGAATTATAACGGGATAATTTTCCTTCCACATTAGTAATAGCTTAATTTGATACGGGGCTACATCATTGGCTTACATCAATTCCAGCCCCGCACTAAGAATGCTGGCAGTAAACTTGCGGGATAGTCTAATTCCAGTGGTCTATAACATAAAGTATGCTTGCGATATTTAATCATACACACGCGACAAAAACATTGACAGAATGCTGGCAGTAAACTTAGGTTAATTAGACCAAAAGGGATCTTCTTTGATGGTACAAAGTTAGAAGTCTAAAGCATAGTGGGATTCACTTGATGGAAAGATTTTCTGTTGTTTGGAGCCCAATAACGTCCCTCAAATCACCCTCTACATATTCCGTGCTGCGGAGCTATGGAAGAATACTTTTCAAACAGCCTAAAATGTTATTTATTTTACTGGCCTCTTGTGATAAATCTTAGTGGTTAGTTGAACTATACACATCTACCTAAGATATACAAAGTACAATCTAGAAAGTAAGAAGGAAGAAAACCACCTATATCTGTCCCATTGTGCAATCTTGTAATGAATAAGGACAGGTAGGGGCCCAAGTACCCTTAGTGTGGATTAATGAATATTCAGGTATTTACATTTAGCCCTCCCACAGCCTGAAATAAATGTGACCAGTTCTGGCCTGGTTAAACTGTTTTCATTGACCTTGATGAACCATCAAAACAATTCGGGATGTACAGCAGCTATCTTGTGTGTTTGTAGTCACTGGCCCCTATTGATGGCAAGATGGGAAATAAAAATATCAAACACTTTGCCCGACCTCCTCCTCTTACTCATGGCCATTACTTTAAATCTTAGTGGTAGGAAGACCCGGACACCTATATCTGAAATAGTTTATTACATCCACAAGCTGCCATCGCGCTAATGGACACCTTGGATTACAACAATTCAGATTTACGTTTGGTCCGATCTCCGTGTCCATTGTATTGCAGTGTGTAGTCTGCACGGCCTGCTCTTATTTCAAGTCCTCAGTGTGGCACTCTAAACCTCGCATGTAGGCAATATTTATGTTTTGCCTGACACTCCGACAACATACTGATAGTGGTTATGTTTATGTGTAACGCAGGCTGCGGCTGGCCCCGGTTAGCAAACCATGCAGGAATTTGGCCATGTGCAGACACTAGGCCACACAAATTGACCCACCAGAAACACAGGGACAGGGCATGGGCTCAAACTTCTAAAAAAAATCTCCCACAAGACGCTCTTATCCAGAGTGACTTACAGTTTACATTTCTTTACATACAATCCATTTATACAGCTGGATTTTTTTTTAACTGAAACAATTCAGGTTAAGTACCTTGCTCAAGGGTACAACAACAGTGCCCCACCTGGGAATTGAACCTGCAACCTCTGAGTTACAAGCCCAGCTCCCTTAACAATACATCACACTGTTTTCATAACGTAATTTTATTCCCTGACCTATATTGTTGTAGCTTGCTCAGGTTATCTTGCGAATTAGATACTGTTTTTGATTTAAGTACAATGCTTAACCCTCTGAGGTCGACTGGATCGCCGACGATCCAAGCAGCAATAAAAGTATATTACTATTTCTAACTTCGCGATATTTTATCATACACACGCGACAAAAACATTGACAGAAACCTTAGAATCGCGACTTTCGATTTGAGCACTGGCAAATCAAATGGGATTTTTAAATTAGGTTAATTAGACCAAAAGTAAACCTTGCCTTTTACTCTCTTTTTACCTGGTAGTAACGTCCCCTTCTATTGACATGGTAACTAGGTGCTAATTTCGGAGAGGTGTGGGGAGGGCGTGGGGCCATGTGTGAAAAACGCCAGCGTAAACAACACAAACTGTGACAATTTGAAGCAAGATTTTATACAGACATACAATTTTATTCAAGATGGAAAGATTGTCTGCGCTGCAGTGTTTGAGAGCATCGATGGAAAGCGGCGAAGACAATAACTGACCAAGAGTAAGTAACTATATTTGATTTGCCATGTTATCAAATACTCGTATATTCAATATATGAATTCTGCGTCTTGTGACTACATATGCGCGTGTGTTGCAACGTAACAAATTGCAATATGCACACAAGATCTATGGAAGAATACTTTTCAAACAGCCTAAAATGTTATTTATTTCGCTTGTTTTCAAATACTCGTGAAAATATATGAATTCCGCGTCTTGTGACGCCAAACATATTCCGCGTGTTGCAACGTAACAAATTGCAATATGCACACAAGATCTATGGAAGAATACTTTTCAAACAGCCTAAAATGTTATTTATTTCGCTTGTTTTCAAATACTCGTGAAAATATATGAATTCAGCGTCTTGTGACGCCAAACATATTCCGCGTGTTGCAACGTAACAAATTGCAATATGCACACAAGATCTATGGAAGAATACTTTTCAAACAGCCTAAAATGTTATTTATTTCGCTTGTTTTCAAATACTCGTGAAAATATATGAATTCCGCGTCTTGTGACGCCAAACATATTCCGCGTGTTGCAACGTAACAAATTGCAATAGGCACACAATGAGGAAAAGAGATGGCCCATCTGACAGATCTTAGAGGTTTGGACAATGAATAATGAATATTCAGGTATTTAGCATTTAGCCCTCCCACAGCCTGAAATAAATGTGACCAGTTCTGATAAAAACAGGTTTTTAGCTATTTAGATCTCAGATGTGCTAAACTGTTTTCACACCCTTACATAACCAAGACCTTGATGAACAAACGCACATTGGCAAAACAATTCGTCACTATAGTTTAGTGTGTGCTTTCACAACTTTTGTGACAGCAGAAAAATTTACTATTTTTAACTTGTGTGTTTGTAGATCTATTTACAAGCTGCATATGATACTGACCAAACTATTGATGGCATACAAATGTAGCTGTGATTGTCCTTCAAATAAAAATATCAAACACTTTGGAGTAAGTGTGTGTTAAATTGATGAAATTGAGATAAATATCAGACCATGCCAAAATCAAAAACCATCTAAAAGCTTAGCACGGACCTCAGAGGGTTAAATACAGTTTTATAATTACATAATTTCTGTGCTTAATGTATGTGTATGTGTGTGTGTGTTTGTGATTATTTATTCTTTTTATTTATTTTATTGACCTAACAAGCTCTAAATCCAATACTAGGACAGTGAAGAATTAAAAATGTATGTTGAAGGAAAACTTAACTTGTATACTTTTAGAAGAACATTTTTTTTTTTTTTAAACCAGTCTGTATTTTCAGTTTTAGAGCAACATTGTATCCTTGTTTTGCTAATAATTAAAGTGAGACTGTCAGATTTTGACAATGGCACTGACGGTATTTGCAGGGGCGAGTCCAGACCATTTTAACAGGGGTGGCCCAAGAGTGGCACAGAACCACACAGGGGGGACATTCAAAATGCAATACATTTGACTTTCATATGGATAATATGATGACCAGTAGCGGACCTAATAGTCCAATGCCTGAACAAATCCATCTTGTAAGTTGCTCTGGATAAGAGCGTCTGCTAAATGCTTAAAATGTAAATGTAAAATGTAAATCCAGTATTTCACATTTCACAAGCCATAACAAAAAGTTACAGAAACTCAAAATTTGGTAACATTACAAGACGATGTGAAAGATTTGAAGGAGACAGCAAAGTTCACTGCAGACTTACTACAACAGACATGTGACAAGGTTCGAGCACTGAATGGAAAGGTTAAAAGATTACAAACAGAGGTGAATAGAATAGCATCTCTGGTGAGAATTTTAAACTGAAGGAGAGAATCTTGGAATAACAACTAGAATACGACATGTTTTAACATTTTTCTTTGTTTTGTTGTTTGTTATGTGTTTTTTTTTAAATTGTAATTTTTATATTTTGCAAAAGCTCAGAGCAACCTTAGATAGGCCAGATCCTGACTTATTTCCAATAAATATGAACAGCATGCACATTTCGATTTTTTAACTTACTATCAATTTTGAATTGCTGGCCTACTGGTTTACATAAGTTTAAATATTAGTTAGTGGTTATACCATTTTGGTGTTCTGTTCCTTTTCCTATTTTGGCCTTTTGGCATTCAGGAATGAATGGAGCTATTTACTTGGTTAAGAGATAAAAGAGAATATGATGTAATTTATTTACAAGAATTCCATTCTAAAATCAAAGACGAAGATAAATGAAAATGGGAATGGGATGGGACAATAATTTTCTTTAATCATGGTTTGAGTAATCAAAGAGGTTGCTGGGAAAATATGTTCGCTTTATTCTACATAATATAGAAAAAGATGCACAGGGGCATTGGATTGTTCTTGATATTACAATAGATCATTCTAATTTATACTTAATTAATCTGTATGTGCCTATCTTTGAAGATATTTGTAATAATAATCAAGACCTAGGTGATCTCAATGCACAGATTGTTATGATGGGAGATTACATCACGGTGCTGGACCTTGCCAGAGATTGTACAGCTAATTGTCTGTTAGATTCTCATCCCCAGGCACCCATCGTAATCAACGAGATGATGTCTGACATGGACCTAGTTGATATTCGGAGAATGAAATATACTAAACAAGTTAAATATACAAGGCGCAGGGAAAAAAAGGCCAGTCGTATTGATTATTTTAAATAAATAAATATATTTATGTCTTTCTCTCTTGTATCCAAGGCATAGAACACAGTAATAGCTGAACAGTTTTATTCTGTTCTGTCTTATTGTTACAAAATTTGTAAATTCCTAATTATTGGAAGTTTAATCAATCATTGCTAGATGATGGTGCTTTTATTTTGAAAACAAAACAATTTATTTCAGATTTCTTTTTCTTTAATGTAAATGTCACAGTCGTAGAGTGATGAGTGACTACGAGTTTCCTGTTATTCACTGCTTGCATTAACAATGTGTGGTTTGTGCCGGCATCATTTATTATTGCCGTTTGATATTAAGATCGTTATAAATGCCATGATACACAAAGTGTGAATTAATACTTATTATTGCATGAGTGCTGATTTAATCAATCAATCAATTTATTGTAATTCCAGCCATATACAGTGCAGTCTACAGTGGGACGAAATTGCATTTATCCGGTCCTTGGTGCAATATATATACAAGACATACAAAACAAGGACAGGGCTGTATGCCCAGGACTGGACATGGTGCAAATAGCAAGAGAGTGCTAGTGCAATAGACATGACAGTGCAACTCCATACAGTACAAATTCAGGACAATGTAAGACAAAACAGTAACACAAAATAAAATAATAGAATAAATAGATAATAGTGTCTAAAGTATGATGTAGCAGCATGGTATAGTGGGTGGAGATAGTCCCTGAGAAAAATAGGCCGGAGAAAAATATAGTGCAACAGGGTGTATAAAAATGAAATAAGTGGCTAGTGGGGGGCATGTTCCTTAAGTTAGAGCTAGAGGGAGGAGGGAGGCAGCAGGGTGTTAAGGAGCCTGACAGCTTGGGGGAAAAAGCTGTTGCAGAGTCTGGCAGATTTGGCCCGTATGCTGCGGTACCTTTTGCCAGATGGCAAGAGGGAAAAGTGTCCTTGGGAGCGGTGTGAGGGATCCTCCGCTATGCTGCAGGCCTTGCGTTTGTAGCATTTGATGTAGATGTCTTGTATAGAAGGGAGAGGGACCCAATGATCCTTTCAGCTGTCCTTACTATCCGCTGCAGGGACTTGCAGTCTGAGACGCTGCAGTTCCCATACCAGGTAGTGAGACAGCTGGTCAGGACACTCTCGATGGTGCCCCTGTAGAACGTGGTGAGGATGGGGGGAGGGGAGGCTAGCTCTCTTCAGTCTCCGTAGGAAGTGGAGACGCTGTTGTGCTCTTTTGTCTAGAGACGTGGAGTGGAGAGTCCATTTGAGGTCATCCGCAATGTGCACACCAAGGAACGTGATGCTTTTGACCTTCTCTATGGTGGAGCCGTTGATGTGCAACAGGGAGTGGTCAGCGCGGGCCCTCCTGAAGTCAAAAACCATCTCTTTTGTTTTGTAAACATTAAGAGATTAGCTGGGATTAGCATAACAGAGATGTGGTCTGAGGAGCCGAGGTGGGGGCGGTAAGCATTGTAAGCATTGAGTATTTGTGTAAACAAGGTCCAAAGTGTTCGTCTCTCTGGTTGCAAAGTTCACATGTTGATCAAATTTGGGCAGAACTGATTTGAGATTTGCGTGGTTGAAGTCCTCGGCGAGAATGAAAAAAACATCGGGATGATCGGTTTGCAATTCGCGGGTCTTACCAGACACTGAGACTTCTCTGTCCACACGGAAGGAGGTTAGCCCGTTTAGCTGGATGGCTGTATTGGGGATGTTGTCATGAAGCCACGTTTCCGTAAAAATAGAAGCGCAGCAGTACCTCATCTCATGCTGGGAAGACAGTTGTAGTCTGAGATAATCCAGTTTATTGTCCAAGGAGCGTACATTGGAAAGAAAAATGGTTGGAATTGCCGGTCTGCTCGCGTTAGCCTTTAGCCTAGCACGGATCTCGGCCCGCTTGCCGCGCTTGTTTTCTCTCGCACCGCCTGTGGCACCTCCTCGGTCGGGCAGCTGTGACAGGTGGCGCCGTGGTCTCGGGGCCTTGTCCTGGCAACAGGTTAAGGCTATGTAGCATTTCCATTGTTGTGGTTAGTGGATGGAACTGACGGGAATAGTGTTTCCGGGAATCGTGTTTCCTCCACAGACAAAATCAATGACTGTGATGGACCTGGACCTAGTGGCAGGCCTGAACCCCAAGGGTCAGCCACAGGACTGCTTATGTCCCTTTATGAAACAATGGAGAGAGCTGGATGTAGTGACACGGCTTGTCGCAGGTGGACTGTGCAGAGCCAAACTGTGTGCAAAGAGTGTAACTACCATTAGGCCTATACAGAGACAGGCTGGGTGCATGGAATGTGATCATGTGATCTAGCACAAAAAACCAATGACAAAAAGCCCCTACAATTTCAGAGCTGATGCAGCCGTGTTTCGCAGCTGTATTCCTGATCAAATGCTTAATGAGGTCTAAACTATTATTTAGCCAAGAATAACTGTCAAAGTATTTTCTCTGTACACCAAGTCACTTGGCTCTGTTATTTCTTCTCATGGTGAGTGATGTTTTGGGGCTGTC
>JAINUG010002577.1:0-10000 GCA_029706075.1 Aldrovandia affinis | reverse complement strand
CAACACTGCGCATCACTGCTCAAAACTGCGCATCACTGTTCAAAACTGCACAAACTGCGCATCACTGCTCAAAAATGCGCATCACTGCTCAAAATTGCACATCACTGCTCAAAACTGCGCATCACTGTTCAAAACTGCACAACAATGCGCATCACTGTTCAAAACTGCGCATCACTGCGCATCACTGCTCAAAACTGCGCATCACTGCTCAAAACTGCGCATCACTGCTCAAAACTGCGCATCACTGCGCATCACTGCTCAAATCTGCGCATCACTGCTCAAAACTGCGCAACCCTAACCCTAACCCTAACCCTAACTGCGCATCACTGCCCAAAACTGCGCATCACTGCTCAAAACTGTGCATCACTGCTCAAAACTGCGCATCACTGCTCAAAACTGCGCATCACTGTTCAAAACTGCACAACACTGCGTGTAAAGGACCACTTTAAGATTTGCATCTGTGTCATGGGGTATCGATAAATATTATTTATGCAAATGATTTAATAATATTTTGACATTTATGATGATGACGATGACTTGTATGCCTTGAAATGTGTGGGAATTTACCAGGATTCTATTGGCCAATTCGAAGCCAGTAGGCCTTCACCAATTTGTCCCTGTGGTTGCCCCGTAGGCAAGCGCCTGTTAACGGAGCCGGCAGGAATATTTGATACTTTGTATCTCGATGCGACTTTGAGAGAGCGGCAGCACGATTGGATACTTTGTATCGCTTGAGCGTGTATTTAATATTAGAAGAAAGGACCATCATGTTTGCATTCCTTGGAGAACGCAGCGAGGTATGCATGGTTGTTTATTGATTCAGATTGTAACCTTTGTGAATTGAAATGCGTGTATGAATGATTTTTTGTTTGTGTAATCATGGTCGTTTTGATACTAATTTTATTCAATGATTGTTTGCGGTACTGTGGAAACCAATGTGTGAAATGTTCGTTTGTTTGTTTATATTCGTTTTTAGTTTTCACGGTGCTAAGGATGGCAACACAAAACTAACTTTAATAAAGAAATCCTTATGCATCAGTCGAGACTCTGTGAATTGGAACCAAGGGCTGCAACAGTGAAAACTCGACGCTACGTCTGGGTCTCCTGCCAAGCAGTGCTGTCTCCGTGTCAACAACCCTGCCTTCGTTTGGTCCACGATGCAGGCTAGGTTGTACATTGACAGCCATTTAAACAGAGACTGCGCGGTGAGAGACTCTGATCAACATTAACAAAATTAACTGAACTGCTACTCGCTGAGATTGATACAAATTAGCCTATGCTCTTGTTTAGTGAAAGAAGTGATTTTTTAAATGTTGAGATGGTTATTATATGTTTGCCTATTGAACTGCTATGATGGTTTTCTCATGTTTCATGTTTATTAATGGTTTGATCTGAACTTGTAGCATATGATAAAAGCCTGAAACTTAATTCATCTTAATTTTTGCATAGTTTTTCCCAAGCTCTCTTTGATTAGGCTATTTAAAATGTTTTGAGATCTTGGGAGCCAAATAGCCTATTTAATGATTAAAGTGAGTAGGAGTCTTAAAGCCACAGCCATCTAGTTTTAGTGATTTAAATTCACATATTAATTGGCAAATAGAGATATAAAAATGTCAGTGTCCGGAGAAAAGGGAAAAGCCACAAATGAGAGTGACTTAGGCCCTGAGGTAGAACCTTCACCAGATGAAGAGGATGAAAACCCTGCTGACAAGGAAACTGCCTCTGGTAGTCGCCAGCGGCAACAAACAGATAAGGGCAAACAAATGCGTCAAGAACAAGCGAAAAGGCATTTAAAGGCATTTCTGAAAGCTTATGAATCCTGGAAGAAAATAGCAAGAGAGTCTAGGACAAGACTTAAGAAATTCTGTCAGGAGGAAGATCTTGAGAAAATGAACAAAGAAATTCAACGTGGATATGACCGTAATTCAAAATTATGAGCCACTCCAACGCAATTCTCTTAACACTGCAGACGTGGTCCAAAAATGGACGCTTGTAACACACTGACTACAGAGATAGGTGATGTTGTGAGTAAACGACTGGAAGTAGGTCTAGACCAGAAGACCTTAAAGCGGAAGTTGAAAAAGAAAGAGTGCGAATGACTCTAAATCGTGACGAATATCAATCTATCTTTGGTGGCACTAACACAGAAAGTGTAATTTCTGAAAAAATAGACAACTTGTCTGTTATCAGCAAAGCCTCTAGTAAGCGAGCCGATGCAGAGGCAGAGCTTATGCGGCTAAATTGGAACAAGCAAAGTCTATGCAAGAGATACAGGCGCAGCAAGCTAGACTCAGTAAGCTGGAAAGTGAGTGGAAACTCCGTGAGTCACAAATGATGGTGCAAATGAAACAGAGGCAAGCTGAAGTCGAAATGCAGCTTGAGGAGGAAAAAGCAAAGTTGAAAATGATGCAAGCAGACATGGATGTTAAAGTGGCTGCAGCTCGAGTGCGGACATACAATCAACTTGAAGGCGATATAGTGGGAGAGCCCAGCTTCACCGCCCCAGTTGTCGTAACAACTCCAGCTGTGAATCCAAGTCAACAATTAGGCACAACGTTTGCATTATCCCAATCACAAGAACTCTCTCAGAATTCTGCACTCAATCTGGCAGAAGCAATTGCAAGCTCACTTAGCTTAAACCGTCTGCCTGTTCCTGAGCCAACTATGTTCGCTGGCGATCCTTTGAAGTTTGTCGACTTTAAGATGTCATTTACAATCCTGATTGACAGAAAACCTATCCCTGCTTGTGAAAAATGCTGTATCTGAAAAGTTACCTCACAGGCGGGCACGCAAGGCTGTGGAGGGATTATTTTACCGGAGTTCTGAAGATGCATATGAAGGTGCCTGGGCTGTATTAAAGGACAGGTACGGAAACCCATTTGTCGTGCAGAAAGCATTTTGAGAGAAGCTGATGAAATGGCCTGTGGTTTCCTCAAATGATCCTTTGGCGCTTAGAGATTTTTGCAGACTTCTTAAGGGGCTGTGCTGAGGCTATGCCCCACGTTAAAGGCTTGGCTATTTTAAATGATAGTGAGGAAAACCATAAGCTGTTGAGAAAACTACCAGATTGGGTTGTACGCAAATGGAGCAGACTGGTAGTAGAAGAACTCGACAGATCTGGAGAATATCCTACCTTTGAACATTTTACTGAGTTTGTGCAAAAGGAAGCCCGCATAGCCTGTAATCCTATTGCCTCTCCATTCTTATTTAGCTCCAAATCAGCAGAGGATAAGTTGCCCAGGAAGGCAAACGCATTCAGCACTAGTGCTCAAGCTAAAGACCGTACACCAGAAAACGTCCCTGGTTTTAAACCAAAGCTACCATGCCTTGTTTGTAGAGAAGAGCTTCATGGCACTGCTAAGTGCCCAGTCTTCACTTCCAAATCAATGGTGGATAAAGGGCCTTTATCCATCAGAATCATTTGTGCTTCGGATGTCTGCGCAAAGGACATGTCACCAAGGAGTGTAGAACTCGACATATCTGCGGAGTGTGTGGTCGACGTCACCCAACATGTTTGCATGAAGAAAGAGAGACAAGGTTTGAGGAAGCGGCAAATGGAGTTCAGACGCCCACAGGAGAAACAAGCCTGAAATCCATAAGGTCTCGTCCCATGCACTAGTTCAAAATGCTTCCGCCACCTCTAGCATTGTCCCAGTTTTTTTGTCATCTGTAAAGGAACCTCAGAAGGAAATTCTCACATACGCTCTTCTTGACACACAGAGTGATTCAACCTTTGTCTTGGAAAGTCTTGTCAGAGAATTGAATGTGACATCTCGACCATTGCAGCTGAAGCTTAGTACAATGACTGCCATTGACACGATAATAGCCAGTCAAAGTGTGTGCGATTTGCAAGTTCAAGTTTCTATTCAGAAAATCAGGTACAGCTGCAGCAATCATACACACGTGACTTTATTCCGGTTGATAGGTCCTGTATACCAAGCAACACTACAGCGCTGCAGTGGCCGCATCTCAAACATCTGGCCAATAAGTTGCCAGCATTCCAAGAGTGTGATGTGGGACTGTTGATTGGTTGCAACTGTCCTTCAGCTCTGGCCCCCATTGAAGTCATCATGGGTGATGCGAATGAGCCGTTCGCTCAGAAAACAGAGCTGGGATGGAGTATCATAGGAGCAGCCAACCCCACCTGGACAGGCAGGGAAGTCAAAGCTATGTGCACAGAGTTGCTGTAAGAGAGCTGCCAGTCCCATTAGCCACAGATGTTTTGAGAGTGCTGGAGTCGGACTTCAGTGAGAAGAATTCTGAGGGCAAATATGTCTCACAAGATGATGTGCGCTTCATACAGCTCCTTAGTGAGAACATTCAGCAGAAAGAAGATGGCCACCTAGAGATGCCTCTTCCGTTCAGAGGCAGTAATCCTCCCTTGTTGCCAAACAATAAGAAGTTGGCCACTATTCGCTTGCAACATCTAAAGAAGAAGCTTAAGGCTAATCAACAACTCTACGATCATTACACAACTTTCATGGAGGATGTGATCGACAATGGTGATGCAGAGCTAGCTCCAGAGGCACTTGCTGGAGGGATCGTGTGGTACATACCTCACCATGGTGTGTACCATCCCAAGAAGCCTGGGAAAGTTGAGAGTCGTCTTCGATTGTTCGGCTAAATTCCGTAGCATCTCCTTGAATGACACCTTGCTGACAGGGCCTGATCTGATCAACTCCTTGGTGGGAGTTCTCTTACGCTTTAGGAAGGAAGCAGTGGCCATCATCTGTGATATTGAAAGGATGTTCCACCAGTTTCTTGTCACACCTGAGCATCGCACTTACTTGAGGTTTCTATGGTGGGAGCATGGAGACCTTGACCACGAGCCGAAAGAATATCAGATGGCAGTTCACCTCTTTGGCGCCGCTTCCTCTCCAGGGTGTGCTAACTTTGGCCTTAAATACTTGGCACAGCAACACAAGGCACGCTATCCCACTGCAGCATCATTCGTGGAGAACAGTTTCTATGTCGATGATGGGCTAGTTAGTGTTCCAACTATCAAAGCGGCTTCAGAACTGATTGTTGAAGCCCAAGAGTTGTGTAAAGGAGGAGGGTTACGACTCCACAAATTCAACTCAAATGAGAGTGAAGTTCTTGGCTGTATTAATTCATCTGAAAGGGCAACAAATGCAGAACGCCTTGACTTAAAACCAGATTCAGCCTCTGTGGAACACGACTGGGTATCCAGTGGTTAATTGAGAGTGACAGTTTCAGCTTCAACATAAATTTGAACAACAAGCCTGACACCCGCCCGTGGCATTCTGTCAATCATAGCTTCATTGTACGATCCACTGGGGTTTGTTGCCCCATTTGTCTTGAGTGGAAAGTGCATTCTTCAGGAGCTGTGCCGTAGAAGCACTGGCTGGGATGATCTGCTCCCTGAAGACTTGCATCCACGGTGGGAGGAATGGCAGACCGGTCTCCACAGTCTGAGAGGGGTCACAATCCCTAGATGTTACCATCCTAAAGAATTTGGCAGAATTGTGCAGGTGGAATTGCACCACTTTTCAGACGCTAGTAATGTGGGATATGGTGCGTGTTCTTACCTGAGATATAAGAACGAGGAAGACAAAGTCCATTGCAGTCTAGTCATGGCCAAAGCAAGAGTTGCTCCAACGAAGATCATGAGCATTCCCCGTCTAGAACTTTCTGCTGCTGTGACTGCAGCCAGGTTGAGTGTTCTCGTGAGAGCAGAGCTTAACATGAAAATTGATGGAGAATTCTTCTGGACAGATTCTCAAGTCACTCTCGCATATATCAACAATGAAGCGCGGAGATTTCATGTGTTTGTGGCAAATCGTGTCCAGCTGATAAGAGACAACACCAGTCCGAGCCAGTGGCACTATGTTGACACAACACAAAACCCAGCGGACCATGCCTCTAGGGGACTCCGAGCCTCTGACATCCTGTCAACAAATTGGCTATCAGGCCCTGGATTCCTGTGGAAGGATGAAGTCCACAAGGAATCTAAACCATCGACTGACTTGCTTGTTGGTGACCCAGAGGTCAGAGCAGTGAACGTACTTCGCTACAAGAAGCAGTAATCACACAGATATCCTTGACCGTCTGAACCTTTCTTCATGGACAACACTCCTCAAAGTAGTGGCAAGAATTAAGAGACTGACATCCAAGGAAAAGTGTCCCACTGAGGTTGTGACTGTCCAAGAGCGTGAATGTGCTGCCAGTGCAGTGATGAAGCTTGTACAACAGCAGGCATTCAGCCAAGAGATAAAGGCGCTTGAAGCAGGGGAAAATCTTCCTGGCACTAGTCCTCTTTTTTTCCCTCGATCCAATCCTGAGAGAGGGCATGCTTTGCGTGGGTGGAAGACTGAAACATTCATCTCTCAGTGAAGAATTTAAGCATCCGCTCATTCTGCCAAAAGATGGTCATATCACTCAGCTCATCCTGTCTCACTATCACTCTCAAGTTTGCCACCAGGGTAGGAGTCAAACTCAGATGGAGCTTAGAGCAAACGGATTTTGGATCATCAGCTGCAGCAAGTTGGTCGCTAAGTTGATACACAAGTGTGTTCAATGTAGGAAGTTGAGGCGTCCTGTCGAAGAACAGCGCATGGCTGAACTTCCTAAAGAGCGGGTCGAGCTTCCGCCCATTCACATACTGCGGAATGGATTGCTTTGGGCCATTCATTATCAAAAGGAATCGGAAGGAACATAAAAGATATGGCCTGATACTTACCTGCCTCTATTCCCGAGCGGTCCATCTGGAGATGTTAGAAGATCTATCCACTGACTCTTTATCAATGCCCTGCGGTGCTTTATCAGCCTAAGAGGAGCTGTGCGCCAGCTTTACTGTGACCAAGGCAGGAACTTTATAGGAGCTAGAAATGAACTAGGAAAGGCACTGGAACAATGCAACAACCAAGTCGTGCAGATGTTCTTGGCCGATAAACAGTGCGAGTTCGTCCTTAATGCTCCATCAGCAAGTCATGCTGGTGGTGTTTGGGAGCGCCAGATACGCACCATCCGAAACGTTCTGAATGCCACTCTGGATCAAAGCCAAGGAAGACTTGATGATGCCTCCTTAGGACACTCTTTTTATGAGGCCATGGCCATTGTTAACAGCCGTCCCTTAACAGTTGATGGTATAAATGACCCCACTTCTCTTGAGCCTCTAACACCCAATCATCTGGTCCAAATGAAGTCAAAGGTTGCTCTTCCGCCACCAGGAGAATTCATGAGAGAGGATTTGTACAGTACGAAGCGCTGGCGCCGTGTTCAGTATCTGATTGAACAGTTTTGGAGTCGTTGGAAGAAGGAGTACCTTCTGAACATCTCGACGCGTCAGAAGTGGCATGTGGCCCGCCCTAACCTCAAGGTGAATGATGTGGTCATCGTAAAGGAAGACCTCCCCCAAGAAATCAGTGGCAGTTGGGGCGGATAGTGGAAACAACTGTAGACAGCGATGGCCTAGTGCGAAGAGTGAGATTGCAAGTTGGAGAAAGGAAAGCGCTTGGCACTAAACTCTCAATTATAGAAAGACCAGTTCAAAAGTTGGTGCTTCTCCTTGAAGGTGAATAATGGATCACCCACACAGATATGCATACATAGCCCATCACATTAACATGTCTTGATGCTTAAGTCAAAGAGAAATAATGGTATTTGAGTTTAAATCATTCATGATTCTTTTTTTTGTATTCATCATGAAGTGATTGGTGGGAGTGTAAAGGACCACTTTAAGATTTGCATCTGTGTCATGGGGTATCGATAAATATTATTTATGCAAATGATTTAATAATATTTTGACATTTATGATGATGACGATGACTTGTATGCCTTGAAATGTGTGGGAATTTACCAGGATTCTATTGGCCAATTCGAAGCCAGTAGGCCTTCACCAATTTGTCCCTGTGGTTGCCCCGTAGGCAAGCGCCTGTTAACGGAGCCGGCAGGAATATTTGATACTTTGTATCTCGATGCGACTTTGAGAGAGCGGCAGCACGATTGGATACTTTGTATCGCTTGAGCGTGTATTTAATATTAGAAGAAAGGACCATCATGTTTGCATTCCTTGGAGAACGCAGCGAGGTATGCATGGTTGTTTATTGATTCAGATTGTAACCTTTGTGAATTGAAATGCGTGTATGAATGATTTTTTGTTTGTGTAATCATGGTCGTTTTGATACTAATTTTATTCAATGATTGTTTGCGGTACTGTGAAACCAATGTGTGAAATGTTTGCTTGTTTGTTTATATTCGTTTTTAGTTTTCACGGTGCTAAGGATGGCAACACAAAAACTAACTTTAATAAAGAAATCCTTATGCATCAGTCGAGACTCTGTGAATTGGAACCAAGGGCTGCAACACTGCGCATCACTGCTCAAAACTGCATCACTGCTCAAAACTGCGCATCACTGCTCAAAAGTGCGAATCACTGCTCAAAACTGCGCATCACTGTTCAAAACTGCACAACACTGCACATCACTGCTCAAAACTGTGCATCACTGCTCAAAACTGTGCATCACTGCTCAAAACTGCGCATCACTGTTCAAAACTGCTCAAAACTGCGCATCACTGCTCAAAAGTGCGCATCACTGCTCAAAACTGCGCATCACTGTTCAAAACTGCACAACACTGCACATCACTGCTCAAAACTGTGCATCACTGCTCAAAACTGCGCATCACTGCTCAAAACTGCGCATCACTGTTCAAAACTGCACAACACTGCACATCACTGCTCAAAACTGTGCATCACTGCTCAAATCTGCGCATCACTGCTCAAAACTGCGCAACCCTAACCCTAACCCTAACCCTAACTGCGCATCACTGCCCAAAACTGCGCATCACTGCTCAAAACTGCGCATCACTGCTCAAATCTGCGCATCACTGCTCAAAACTGCGCAACCCTAACCCTAACCCTAACTGCGCATCACTGCCCAAAACTGCGCATCACTGCTCAAAACTGCGCATCACTGTTCAAAACTGCGCATCACTGCTCAAAACTGCGCATCACTGTTCAAAACTGCACAACACTGCACATCACTGCTCAAAACTGTGCATCACTGCTCAAAACTGCGCATCACTGCTTAAAACTGCGCAACCCTAACCCTAACCCTGAAAAAAATAATGTCACCAAAAAATGTAAAAAAAGGAAAAAAATATATATAAAAAAATTTACAAAACATTTTGACAAAACAATATATATATGTAACATTTATATATAAAGGAAAAATATATACATATTAAAAAAATAGACAAAAAATAATAATATATAAAATATATATATAAAGGAAAAAAATATATATAAAATGTATTTTACAAAAAAATATATAAAATATATATAAAGGAAAAATATATATTTATAAAAAACTGTACAAAAAAATTTGACAAAAAATAAAAAAATATATATATAAAGGAAAAAAAAGTATATATAAAAAAATGTACAAAAAAATGTGACAAAAAATAAAATAAAATATATATAAAGGAAAAAAATAAATATATATATAAAAAAAGTACAAAAAAATAGCTCAAAACTGCGCATCACTGCTCAAAACTGCGCATCACTGCGCATCACTGCTCAAAACTGTGCATCACTGCTCAAAACTGCACATCACTGCGCATCACTGCTCAAAACAGCACAACACTGCGCATCACTGCTCAAAACTGCGCATCACTGTTCAAAACTGCACAAAACTGCGCATCACTGCTCAAAATGCGATCACTGCTCAAAATTGCACATCACTGCTCAAAACTGCGATCACTGTTCAAAACTGCACAACAATGCGCATCACTGTTCAAAACTGCGCATCACTGCGCATCACTGCTCAAAACTGCGCATCACTGCTCAAAACTGCGATCACTGCTCAAACTGCGCATCACTGCGCATCACTGCTCAAATCTGCATCACTGCTCAAAACTGTGCAACCCTAACCCTAACCCTAACCCTAACTGCGCATCACTGCTCAAAACTGCGCATCACTGCGCATCACTGCTCAAAACTGTGCATCACTGCTCAAAACTGCGCATCACTGCTCAAAAC
>JAINUG010002576.1:0-10005 GCA_029706075.1 Aldrovandia affinis | reverse complement strand
GGATTGTAGCCACATGTTAAACCTATAGATAAACTTCAGCTTCCCTCTGCTTGCACGTGGTACTGGTAGAATTCCCGAGAAGACTACCGTGGAGGTTTTGCTCCTAATCTTCGCTGCTAGATCCTCAAATTTATCTTGCAGGACCTCCAACCTGCCCTTACCCATGTCATTGGTCCCTACGTGGATCCAGATCCCCTTCTGCTTTGGCCAGGAGCTTGTCCACACGCTCAAGGAGATCTCCAACCTGGGCACCAGGCAGGCAACACACCGTGCGAGTCTCCTTGGCCTGGGAACAGACTATGCTGTCCACTCCCCTGATTATGGAATCCCCCACTACCAGCAACTCCCTTTCCCTGGGAGATGTGGCCATCAGGGTGTCCTGTGGCACATGCATCCCCCCGCTCTCAGGGTCACGGGCCACAGATTCCTGCAAGGGCTGGAATCTGTTGGACACCTCAACCTCTGGAGATGCCGCCCCTTTGTGGTGTGCAAGCCCTTTCCTACCTTTGTTTCTAACTGTGACCCACCTGTCACTTCCTGCCTGCTCTAAGTTCTTCCCTCCTCCCAGCCTAGGCATGCACACCTTCTCCCTAACGGACGTTCTAATTGGTTAGACATTCAAGAACCCTGGCAATTGGGGACTCTGTGCGGCCGATACGGCCGATACAGCCAATTGGCCCTCGAGAACAAGAATCTTGTCCTCGAGATGCTCAATGAGCTTGCAGCGGAGGCAGGTGAACAGCCCAAGGAAATCGCTTTCCAACAGGGCGATCATCCTGCACACCTCACAAAGTTTTGGTCACATTTAGGCCCCTAGCTGACTCCCTATCTCTCCCTAAGTTTAGATTTTTACTGTCTAGATGGAGTCAGCAATACCACTCTTAAAAAAGATGCTAGGTGGCTCCGGATAGAAGGCAGTAGGCCCTAACGTTAGTAGTAGGCTAACTGTAACTAGAGGGCCTCTTATAGCCACTTACCCAGCTACTGATATAAATACTATATTTAACGTTAGAGTTTACAACCTGGGTCCAACTATTTAGCAATCAAACCTTTGTAATATGCTAGCTACAAATACAAAATCACCAATCCACACCTTAAAAGATACTAGCTATCTACGTTATAGCTGAGCGCCTGGACAGCAAAACCCGGATATTATATACGCCTAAAACTTTCCGACGTACAATGCTTAGTTTATAAATAACTATACTAGACTACCGCAGTAATTCAATTTTCCCAATCGGTTGAACAGACGAACTTACGTTTAATTCGAGGTTGCTTCTGGGAGGGTGAAACAAAAACCTTGTTAGCTTTTTGTGCCAATTTATACTAACAAGGAGAAAGGAAAAAAAAAGCCCGTCCCTGTCCTTAAGGCAACAAAGGATTACACCTTAGAAGCAGAAACTCGTAACTAATGCGGTGATATATTTATATAACGTTTATATCGGTTAACGTTATATAGCTATATAGCTACATTAATTTTGGCAAGAGTAAAATGCCAGATACACAATACACAGCAAACAAACAGCCCACAGCCCACAGCAAATACACAGCAAACAAACAGCCCTCCTCAGGAAACAGGAAACAGGAAGTAGCGTCAACGTCTCAGCGTTTCAGCGTCACAGCGTCTCAGGAAAGTACACCTCTCAGGCTTGTAACAGTGGTGGTAACACATTGAGGAGGTGACAGTATGGAAAGTTTCTCACTCCATAAGACACTAGGGCACGGCCTTCTCCATCTCTCCACCTAGACTATGTTTGGCAGTAGGCTAGGCTGAAAAGATATGTTTTTAATCTACACTTAAAAATTGAAACTTTGTCCGAATCCCTAACATGCCTTGGTAAACCGTTCCACAACAGAGGAGCTCTAAAAGAGAAGGCTCTACCACCAGCTGTGCTTTTCAAAATTCTAGGGAGTAATAGATGGCCGGCTTCTTGTGAACGAAGCAGTCGTCGTGTCGCTTATAGGGGGCAATCATTTCGGTCAGATATAAAGGTGCAAGTCCGTTTACTGCTTTAAAAGTTAGCAACAGTACTTTATAAT
Organism: Aldrovandia affinis; assembly: GCA_029706075.1. Classification (NCBI taxonomy): domain Eukaryota; kingdom Metazoa; phylum Chordata; class Actinopteri; order Notacanthiformes; family Halosauridae; genus Aldrovandia; species Aldrovandia affinis. The sequence continues at coordinate 7,965 of JAINUG010002576.1, read as the reverse complement.
CAGCCCGATATTTAATAGGAAGCCAATGTAGTGATGCTAACACTGGAGTAATGTGCTCATACTTTTTGGATCTAGTCAAAATACGTGCCGCTGTATTCTGTACTAGTTGAAGACTCTTTAGAGAGCTACTAGAGGAGCCGGATAATAAGCATTACAATAGTCTAGCCTCGATGCAACAAAAGCATGCATCAAGGTTTTAGCATCCTCTAATGACAGAATGTGCCGAATTTTAGCTATGTTTCTTAGGTGAAAGAAAGCTACTCTGGAAGTGTTTTTAATATGAGTGTCAAATGTAAGGTCCTGATCAATAATAAAACCAAGGTTCTTAACCATAAGACTTGATGTAACTATGCAATCACCTGCATTTAACTGCAGATCCAACTTGTTCCTGAATTTTTGGGGCCCAAAACCATCATCTCTGTTTTATCTGAATTTAAAAGCAGGAAATTTACTGTCATCCAGTTCTTTATATCAGAGATACAAGCCTCTAATTGAGTGAGTTTAAGTGTTTCACCTGGTTTCATTGATATGTACAGCTGTGTATCATCTGCATAGCAATGGAAATTCACACCATGTTTACGAATAACATTACCCAGTGGTAGCAAGTATAATGAGAACAGTAATGGTCCCAGCACTGAGCCTTGTGGAATACCATATTTAACCTGAGAGTAGTCAGAGAACTCTTGATCTAATTGCACAAATTGAAACCGGTCTAATAAGTATGATTTAAACCATGATAGTGCCCGTCCACGCAAACCAACCAGGTTTTCTAGCCTGTGAAGGAGAATCTGGTGGTCAATAGTGTCAAAAGCAGCACTTATGTCAAGGAGCACTAGAATAGAAACACAACCAGTGTCCAATGCTAACAGTAAGTCATTTACAACTTTAATAAGTGCTGTCTCAGTGCTATGGTTTGGTCTAAAACCTGATTGTAGTGTTTCATACAGATTATTCGTTTTTAGGAAAGCAGTTAATTGTTGAGCTACAGATTTCTCTAAAATTTTTGACAAAAAGGGCAGATTTGAAATGGGCCTATAGTTCTTCAGATTAACAGGATCAAGATTTGGTTTCTTTAGAAGAGGCTTGATTACTGCCACTTTTAAAGACCTAGGTACGCAACCCAATAATAGGGATGTATTTATGATATCTAACATGGGCTGGCCTAGCACAGGCAAAAGCTCTTTAATAAGCTTTGTTGGTATGGGGTCTAACAGACATGTAGATGATTTGGAGGACATAACCAGTTTACTGAATTTGTCCAGATCCAAGGGAGTGAAAAACTCAAGGGTCTCTACGCAACCCTGCTCCTGATAGCCCTGTGCTATCTCGGGAGTTGGAGTGCTAGATATTGGAGTCATTTTCATAATTTGTTCTCTGATTGTCTCAATCTTATCAGTAAACGAGTTCATAAAGTCATTGGAATTATAGTTAGAAGGATAACTGATGGAAACTGAAGACTGTTTTTTTGTCAGTTTAGCTACCGTGTTAAATAGAAATCTTGGGTTGTTTTTATTCTGGTCAATTAATTTTGAGAAGTACGATGACCTAGCTGCAATAAGGGCGTGCTTGTGTTCTATGAGGCTGTCCTTCCAAGCAGAGCGAAAAACCTCTAAATTGGTAGAGCGCCATCTGCGTTCTAATTTCCTGGAAACTTGTTTAAGGGCACGGGTATTGTCAGTAAACCAGGGTGCAAGTTTCTTCTCACTGCATTTTTTCCTCTTGAGGGGTGCGACCGCATCAAGTGTATTCCGTAAAATGTGAGTTAGCGCATCTGTTTGATGATCAATTGACAAAAAGCTATTTGGGTCCTGCCTTGATACTAAGGATTCGGGAAGTAAGTTGATACATTTTGAAGCCGTCAATGAATTTATAGAGCGGCTGGAATAGTATCTAGGTTCCGATTTAATAGCAATATTTACCTGAATTTCAAAAGTAATCAAAAAGTGATCCGATAGTACAGGATTATGGGGAGACACAATGATATTCTCGACATCGATACCATAGGATAAGACTAAATCTAAGGTATGATTGTGGCGGTGGGTTGGTTCAGATATATTTTGAATAAAACCAACAGAGTCAATAATAGCTGCAAAAGCCAGTCCTAAAGGCTAGCACCTTTAAGTTTGCCTCCACGTCGGTAGCTCTGGCCCCAGGCAAACATTGGACTATGGTCGCTGGTGACTCTATCCTCACGTCTCGTAAAATGGAATCGCCAATTATCAGAGCTTTCTCAGTAGGTGTATTACTGAGTGGGGAAAAACTATTCGAAACGTGAGTTGGGTGTATGACCTCCTTGGGACGGCGACTATGCCTCCCTCGAACCGTGACAAAAGCGCCTTGCTGCGAAGGCTCTGCTGGGGGAATAGCACTGATGTCTAGGCTATTTAAACTCCCTGGTGCGTCCGGCGCTAACAGAAAAGACTCTATGTAACTCTCTCCTTCCTGAATCTGGCGAAGCATCCGGATGCGGTCCTCAAGCTCAACTATTTTCTGAGCCAATTCTAAATTGAGTTGACACTTACTACATATACCAGTTAGGTTAAACTTGGCGTCAGAACTAACACTATACATATTGCACTCCAAGCAGGAAACAAGGGAGGAAGCCATGGTCGAATTCCTTACCGTAAATGTTTTCTTGGGTGTCGAACAGAAAACCACGGTGCTGGGGTCCCGTATAGGTTGGTTAGTCAGGAGTAACCGAAAAAGATTTTAAAAAATAGAAAAGAGTTCTGTATTTAAACCAGTATAAATGTGCAGAAAATGCGGGCAGTGAAACTTGGAGCAGCAGTGACTACAGCGACTACAGCGCGCGTCGCGTTCAAATGGCAAACAGGAAGTAAGCAAAAGTCTGTTAGTCAAACAGTTGTAGTAGTTTTTTTCAGTATGCCCAAGGTCCAGAATTAAAAATCAAACACCAATATTAACCCAATCCTCCCATACCCCTCTCCCGCCAATCAAAACTTGGTGCTTTGGCCTCAGCTCTCAGCTCAAACTCCTCACACCTGAGAGAGCTGAACTTGAGTCACAATCACCTGCAGGATCCAGGAGTGAAGCTGCTCTCTGCAGGACTGGAAAATCCACACTGTAAACTGTCACCTTCAAATCCATTCAAATCCATTTCACCTTCAAATCCATTTCTAAGCATGTAGGATACATAACACCCTATTCTTTTTTCAAATTGCTATTCTTAAAGTCTGAACAGCGCCCTCTAGTGCAATGGAAAAATGTAGCCGGAGGACAGATTGTGTCGTCCTCCCCAAGCCTTCATTAGAACCCATTAAAATTCATTTTAATGGGTTGGTCTCTCTGAATGTGTTTTAAACTGGCTCCGAACTTACATTACAGGAAGAACATTTTATGTTAGTCTGGGGGGCCATGTATCAGAGAAACACGACATAACCTGTGGTGTCGCACAAGGGAGCTGCCTTGCCCCTCTGCTGTTTTCACTATACATGCTTCCTCTAGGTGATATCATCAGGGAACATGATGTTAGTTTCCATAGCTACGCTGATGATACACAATTGTACATATCCGTTGAACCAAGTAATGTAGATGCCTTAAGCTCCCTTACTACCTGTCTGTCAGCAATAAATAAATGGATGAACAATAACTTTCTAAAACTTAATGAGGATAAGACAGAAATCCTATTGGTTGGCCCCAAATCCAAAAGGGATGAGCTGCTTAAAAGACTTGGCAATCTGACTCCCTGGATCAAACCAGAAGTAACAAGTCTGGGTGTTATTTTAGACTCTGATCTAAGTTTTACGCCCCATATAAGCAAGGTGACCAAGGTGGCATTCTTTCATCTCAGAAACATTGCCAAGGTACGGCCATTCCTGACCCAGCAAGATGCTGAAAAATTAATTCATGCGTTTATCTCAAGTAGATTAGACTATTGCAATGCACTCTTTACTGGTCTTCCTAAAAAGTCCATTGAGAGGCTGCAGCTTATCCAGAACTCCGCTGCCAGACTACTAACTAAAACAAAGAAGAGAGAACACATCACTCCAGTCTTAGTTACACTGCACTGGCTCCCTGTATCTACCAGAATTGATTTTAAAGTCCTTCTACTCGTTTTCAAAGCTCTAAATGGCTTAGGACCGGCCTATATCACAGAGTCTCTGTCACTCTATGCTCCTTCGCGAGCCCTTAGATCCTCTACTGCTGGTTTTTTAGATACTTTAAACCCCACCCAAAAGAAAATTGGAGATGCAGCCTTCTTCAGCTATGCTCCCAAAATTGTGGAACAGTCTACCCAAAGATATTAGAGAGGCAGGCTCTGTTGACATCTTTAAACGGCACTTAAAAACATATCTCTTTAACCTAGCCTTTTTCTAGCACCACATCTTATGATATGAGTCCCATATGCTGTTTTTAAATGACATTTTATGCTCTTAAATATTTTATTGTTTTACTGTTTTAATTAATTCACTGATGTTTTATTGGTCATTGATGTTTTATTGTTTTATCTTCTGCTTACTCTTAACAACTTGTTTTATATCTTGTTTTACTTTGTCTGTGAAGCACTTTGCGCTGCATTTCAATGCATGAAAGGTGCTATATAAATAAAGCTTATTATTATTATTATTATTATTATTTTTTAAATCACATTTTTCCCTCTCCTATCTTGTATATGGCAAAACTGACGTGTAAGGGAGGACGTCCTCCCTAAGATCAGTAGACCAATCAGCCGTCTAAATAAAATAATGACATGCTGTACATCCAATTAAAGTAGAGAGGGGAGGGTTGATCAGGTTTATCGTGCAAGAGCTATGATATTCAATTGTAGACGTAGGAGTAACGTTATCTTATTTGCTAGCAAGCGAACTAACAAGCTAATGAAACGGGCTGGAGAGGAGAGCTGGCGAGAGCTAGCTAACGTTAGCGAGATCATTAGCAATGGTCAGAATGGTAAACGTGAAGAAGGACGTGGTGAAGTTTTTATTCCAGACTCCATTCCACTCATTGGAATACAGAGAGAAGACGAGGATTAAAACGGAATGAAGACCACTTCCTAAAATTACGCTCACTAAGACAAACGAGACTGTAGGAGTGTTCAGTACTTCTTGGTATGATGGGTACACTGGGCTTACTGGGAGCCTCGCTACCGAACGTGTGTATTGCTGGCCCTGTCCTCTCATGGCAAAATGCTTTCTTAAATGCTCTCTAAAGACGAATGCAAGCATTGACACTCAGACGCGAGATTCCCTGAAACTGAAAAGTAAAATAAAGAAAATCAGCTTCGCTTCTAAGATTATAACAAGCTATATTATTGTCATTTTGTGGGTCTAATAAAAACGACTGCTTTTCCGTCTCTGTAATCGTTTGATCATTTTAAAACAAACGCGATTTTATGCTTTTATATTTGGTTGGGTTATTATTAAATGTATGTTTTAGGTTGTTAGCTGGAGCGTTTTCGTTGCTGTATGACACTCATCATTTTGCAAACTGTATGCAGCGACCGATCTCAATTATGAAATGGTAGCATAAGGTAGACTAAGATAGCTAGGTCGCTAGTGAATTAGCCCCCAACAGTCCGCCGGCATTCATGGGACTCACTGGTAATATATTCAAAAATTTTCAAAGAACAAAGAACAATACAGTATGCGTGGTTGTGTGGTGCTTGAATAACCCTAGTCCCAATCTATCGATTGACAAAGTTTTAAATGTGTTTGTTTAAGACCCCCCGGCAGACTCATTAGAACTTCTTTATTGTATATTGTATTTGTATGCATTATAATGACATCAGAATGTCTAATAGTGCATGGTATTATATTGCTCTGTTTTTTCTCTTTTCTTTTTGACCTTTTCTTGTTTCATTGTATGTGATGGCCGAGATGACAATTTCAGGTATTGGTGCCAAGGTTTAGCAAATTGTTGTTTTTATTTACATATTTACAAGTACAGTGTTTGCAATGGTTGAAGCAAATTATGTCAAAACTTGGGTGGGCAGTCATGCATGTGTGACCAAGATCAAATCTTTTTGTTGTTGTTGTTGCACATAAGACATCAAATAGACAAGACAAAACACTAGATGACCAACAACAAATAAAATAATAATAAAATAAATACATGTGTGATAGACATATTTTAAGTGATAAGGGAATGGGAGTTTAACTTTAACTTTTAACCAACTTTAACTGTCAAACCTGATCATCGCTGCCAAAATATTTACAGTCAGCACCCTCCCCCTAGAAACCTGAGAGAGGTGCTGCTTCCACTTGGACATCCTGGCACCTGCTGGTTCTAGAACAACCTCACAGTTTTTCAGGGCATACTTCATTGTCCCTAAGTGAAACCTCCACTCTTTCAGCCCTTTACACCTCCAAGGTTGTGTCCCATTCTGCCTCCTATGCTCTCATTCACCAACTCTGTGGCTCTCTGTGGCTCAGTTGGTAGAGCACGGCATTGGCAACGCTTAGGCTGTGGGTTCAATCCCCACTGGGGCCACATATACTGAAAATGCATGCATTCACTACTGTAAGTCGCTTTGGATAAAAGCGTCTGCTAAATGGCATATATTAACTCCCGTCTGCCAGCACTGCACCCTCCCTCTCCCCTCTCCTCTTTCTCTCTCTGAGGGGAGGGGGAGGTTGTGGCTCGTCAACTTACTTCCAGAGTCTGCAAATGTGCAAGCTTCAGCTTCTCATTTTGTAAATAATACTTTTTTCAAAATCTTTCTTGTTTAAGGATTGGGAGTTGTGGACTCACAGAGGAATGCTGTGGTGCGTTTGCCTCAGCTCTCAGCTCAAACCCCTCACACCTGAGAGAGCTGAACCTGAGTCACAATCACCTGCAGGATTCAGGAGTGAAGCTGCTCTCTGCAGGGCTGCGGAATGCACACTGTAAACTGGAGATACTGGAGTATGTGCTTGTTTCTATTTTAATTTAAACTTGTGAAACTGTAATCAGTACAGTGTGTATATGGAGAGAAATAGAAAGAGAGTGTGAAACTTGAATTGTGTGCCCCATGTACTTACATGTTGAGATTATATTTTTAATTAACATTTTACCACTAACCCATTGTAAATCACTTATGTTGGAGACGGAGAAAAAACTAAATGAATATCTGAGAAAATGAACAAACATAAAATGTTAAATAGGGAAAAAAAGAAAGTCCATGCTATTTGAACCATTCATATCTGTCACTGTCCATACTCAAGTAAAAAAGTGGGAAAGTCCTCATTGTCCACCATGAAAATTGCTTAATTTACATGTCTATCTATCCTAAGTTGTTCAGAGACTGTACAAAACCAGATCTGTCACCAAACCTCTCTGAATGAGCCAGCTATCTGTTCATGGAAATGGCTGCATGAATAATCCTCAATTGGAGGTGTCCTGACTGTTTTGATAAAGGAGATTTATAAAGCAATCTCCACTTCACTCTTTGCAAATAATTAAGAAAACCCCCCAGCCATGTGCCCACCTTTACCACAATCAGTGCATGAGATAACACAAGAGGAATCCGGTGTGACTGGGAGGGGAAAGGGGCAAGAACACAGGTGAGAACAATTGGAATCACTAATACAATAACAAGGGAGACAAAAGACACAGACTGGAACACACATAGACATAATAATAATAAACGACCTGGAAAAGCAGGTAGCCACGTGCACAGTTAGGAAGAGAGGAGCACATAGGTGTAAAATGTGTGCAGAGAATGCAAGAAGAGAGAAACGCACAAGGATAGGAGAACGAAAGCGAGAATGATAGTTGCAGATAGAAACGCAAGATAATTAGTAATTAGTCAATGTTAGTAACGTACCCAAAATCACTAACGTTAGTAGATTAGTTGGTTAGTACTATATACACGTAACTAATATGTACAGATGAAAAGAAAGAAAGAAGTAAACGAGATACGAAATAAGGCAGAAAACCGTATAGCTGAAATCACCCGAATAGTGCAACAACAAAGACAAGGAGTGTATTATCGAATAACAAGGAACACAGACAGATGGGGGAACT
>JAINUG010002575.1:0-10008 GCA_029706075.1 Aldrovandia affinis | reverse complement strand
GGGGAGTGGGGAGTCAGTCAGTCTTGTCTTGATGTGTGTGTGAGTGCGCGTGCACGTTTTATGTGGAATGTTTGATGTTGAATGTTGGATGTTTAATGTTGTGGAGTTTTGTGTGCGTTTGTCGAAAGTGACTGAGTAGAGTGCTTCCTGTGTGAGTGAGGAAGAGGGAGAGGGGGTGCGCTTTGGTGTCCGCCTCTCTCCCTCGGTGTGATTATGGAGGAGCGGGAGGGTGCCCTGGAAGAGGGTCCGCCTCTCGCCCTCGGTTTTAGTGGAAAGAGCTCGCACTCGACAGTGGAGAGTGTCTGAGCAAGCCCAAGAACTCACCGGAAGAGTGAAGTATCTTGAGAGCCGATTGCCAGCACTCTCACATCCTGGGAGTGGCGAGTGTCTCTGAATGAATGCGTAAGAGAACTCGGAACTGGAAAAGTTCGAGTGTCTCAGTATGAATGGGTGGGAAGCACTTGAAAGGTCACTGGATATGTGTGTGCCTGAGGAGGTTCCAGGGGAACTCTGGAGGAAGAGGCGCGGTGTCCCGTAAGTTTGGTTACTTTAACTTGTTATTTTCATTTGTTGTTTTTACCCGAAAGCTTCGCGGCGAGTAGGGTGAAGATTTTGTGTCTGTGTTTGTGTTCGTCTTTGTTATATGTTAACCTGCTACTCCCACTGTCTCTCTCCCATGTCTGGGGGGGAGAGACAGAAAAACAAATAAATAAAATCCGGTCCGTAGACCGACAAACTCCACTCCGTGTCTCCTGGCTGTTCTGTTCCCATTCAGGGTTTGTCACGCGGCGTGTGACAAAAGCATTGAAATATTTTACCAATTTGTATTTTTTGACAATAATTTAGCTATTTTCACATGAACTGTCTCTTACACACACACATCTAGTGTTGACTGATACAGGTTAATTTGCATTAAATAGCATAATAGACCATTATTTTGTTTTGTTTTCGCAAAGCAGATAATCGTGGCTCTGTCTCTCATGGTAGTGTCTCCTGAATACTGAGATTTCCTTGCCAGCTAAGCCCAAACCTCGGCCCATTTCTGAATGTAAGGTGTTAGCTGGAGTCCTCAGACGTTTGGGCCAAGTATCGTGGGCCCGATAGTTGGCTGCTTTATAGAACATAGCAGTCGATGGTTATTCTTACTTCCTGGCTAGCCGGCAATACATAGCAGAAAGCTAATGTAAGTTGCCATCTATGTAAGTGACTTGATAATATATATATACTGTATATATATATATTTTAAAAGGACGGTCAGCAATAAATCATAATCACCATATGGTCATCATCATAACCGATACTCGAGTAACATGACCACGATTTGAGTAACATCAGTTGAATTACCCTCGAAATCCATAAACAGGCATCATTTCGTAAGATATAGAGCGAGCAGTTAGAATGCACTTAACGGCGGTGATTGCATTAGCTGTAGTAAATCCTGCTACACATGGGCACAGACAGACTCTTCCTCACAGTTTGGTGTGGTTTCTGTCACCGTGGTGATGAAGGGTCCAGGCTGAGCTCAGTGAGCGCAGTGCCGGGTTAGCCAGCACGTACCAGCTTTACTCACAATAAAAACTCAGACGGCCGCTAGCCTTCACACCACCATGATTAATCCTCTGTATTTTCATAATGTGACGACTGATACGCAGGTTGGACCCAAACGCAGACACACACACAGAGGATAAGGTGAAATAGGATATTTATTATTTACAGAGACTGGGGTAGGGGAAGCGATGATGAGGGCAGACCAAGCGGGCAGGCAGGCAGGACAGCGGACAAGCAGAGAAGCGAGTTGGCTGGTCCGTGGGCAGGCAAGCAGAGAGGGTAGGCAATGATGATGGTAGATGAAGGAGGCAGGTGGAACAGGCAGGAAGGCGGGTAGTGGAGAAACAAGCTGGCTGGTCCGTGGGCAGGCAGGCAGGATGACAAACGAGTAGACGAACAAAACAGGCAGGCGAGAAGTGAACCTAAACACGAGGAAATAAACGAAATACCTAAAACTCACGAAGAAATAAACACGGAGGAGAAATCACGATTTGGAAGAGGTCAAGAGTCTAGCAGCTACCACTGAAGTAGAGACAACAATCTGACGATGAATGAATAAGAAACCGGGGTAGATATACACTGCAGGGCTGATGATAATTGATGGCAGGTGAGTAGACAGCGCAGGTGTAGTGGATCCAGGAAATCAGGAGGGAGCCGGCCGGAGAATGCCAAGGATGGAAGCCGCACCCACATCACACACACAAACACGAAACTGACAGGGAGAACAGGGACACCAGGAAAAGGGAAGGGAAAACGCAAGGAAACATAAAAAATAACAAGGTTGCGGTCGTGACCGTAACACATAACTGGCCAAAAATGAACATGGCCAGCCTTGACACAACAAATGAGCGGAGATAGAGAGGGTATCATGTGAACAGTTACATGTGGACGCTTCACATCCAAATACCATTTTCAAATTAAACATGGAACCAGAGGTCTCGTCCTCAGCACTTTTCTATTTAATAACTTCATCTGCCCAAAATCTCACCACCGTTTCTGAGGCTTGGTACGGCCTTCTCAGTGGCCAGAGTGCAAGACATTAGCCAAATGTTAGAGGTCTTGTGCACCACCCTCTGGGCAACACCTGCAACTGACCTTGCTTCACCACGTAGAAAAGGGCAGCAAGTGACCCTCCCCACTCGATCTAGAACAGGAGAGCAACCGACTCTACCTCACCAGCCATAGGAGGGAAGCCATAGTCCATAGGGTTTATCTGACCTTCTTTAGACCTGGTCAGTGTAAGAACAGGGAGGAGTGGGTAAACTGTTGAAGCACTGCAGGAACTGGATGTGTGTAATAATAAGTGTAATAATAATACATTTTATTTATCAAGCGCCTTTCAGGACACCAAAGGTCACTTTGTCGCATGGGTTTGTTGTATGTGTTCAGCTTTGCTCATGGCAAAATATTTTCAAGTAAATGTGTTCTTATGGCACCGAGCTTTTCTCTTCCGTTATTTCACGCCGGTGTAGGACACATGTGCGTCTTTTATTTCTTTCGGGATTACTGAAACCGTGCATCAGGTGTATGCAGACAGCCCCGGATTCCCCATTGTGGTACAGGGGTGGAGCCAGCGGGCCCCTACGTAACCAACGTATGGGCCCCTCAACAACCACCCCTCTCCATGCCTCCGGGCAGCTGGCACAATATGTTGGGGGGAAATATCAAAAGCATCTGGCACTACGGCTTGTTTATTATTTGTCTTTTTGTTCAGACAACATTTTCTTAAAGATGTATCACTAAATACATCTTTATAATAGTATGTTTATTAAAACAGTAAAATAATGGTTCACGTGTCAAAATAAGCATGGTGCCTACAAAATACTTGCTCTCTGAATGAGAAATGTCAAAGTACTGCACTTTTAATTGAAGTCAAATGTGATGTATTAAATAAGTGCATACAATACCATGCACTGTATAATATATAAGAACTTGTCAAATGTTTCAGTTCTGTAGTGGGGAAGGAATACATGTAATTTCTTTCTTCTTATTAGTTGGCTTGGCAAGATTAGGCTTGGTATAATGGTTCCCTCTAGTGTTCACATTCAAACATTTCATCTAAATATTGTAGCGAGCGTGCGTTTGGTGATGTATCAAGAAAAGAGTCCAGTAGTAATGCAAAGCTGACCACGCAAGTAGCCACTTTATTAAAAGAAGCGATAATTACCCATGCTCTATACACCGCACAGCTATGGGTACTATCGATGGCAAACCTCGGTGTTCCATACACCACACAACTCCGGAGGATGCCCAAACCTTTGTTGGAACAACCACGTCCTTAAAAGGACACGATTGAACATAAACGCCTTCCATGGATGTTGTAATCAGTCAGGAAGTAACAGTCCACTTCACACTTGGCTTGATGATCACTTTTGCCCTGCAGCTCGGGAGACTGCATCAAACACACTGGGCATACTGGTCGCGGTGGTTCTAACATTACTCACCGCGACCAGCTAACACAGGGGGTAACACACAAACACAGAACTGTGTGCTCCCATGATGCTCTGTGCACACATTTAAATAGACAACCCTCCCAGGATCGCTACAATATGGAAATAAATCAATAAATCTTTATTTTCTATTGCGCCATTTACAATCAGGTAAATAAACACAGCACTTTAATGTGGAAGGTTTTACAAAGGGAATCGAGAAAACGGAGAAACCCATTTGAGGCAACTAGGACTTTCCCTACTAGGGAAATAATTTGGATAGCTCAGCCATAGGGGGGATGGGGGAAAGCATGGGGGACTTTCTGTAGCGGACGCTCACGTACCAGAGCTCATCCGCTACATTTGCAAAAGTGTTTCCCAAAAAGGCACAGCTGAATGACACAGTCAAAGAAAGGAAAAAGCCTTTTCTCCCAAAAAAATGACGCTCCACCCATTATAAACTCCAGACGGGCGTGGCCAGATGAGGTCGAGGAGAATGCCACTGGAAACGTCCAATCACAGGCAGCTGTTCACGCGTTCCCAGCATGGCTTCAAACAGCAATCAAGCCAGCCATAACACAATGCCTACCTAAGAATATAGCACAACTGGTTTGCCAAGGTTTCTGCTACACATAGAACAATGAATTTCAAAACATTTGAAAGACTTCCCTGTGGACAAAGCCTATTGTACCCCTAACAGTGCATTTTTACTGTGATTTTTTTTAAACATTTTGTTTCTGATTTTATCCAGTTTCTTCTCCCAATTTGGTAGCTAATTACACCCGATATTTTCAGGTCTGTCACGTCTCGTGTTCGTGTTCCCCGTAATTAGGTGTTTTTAGTTTATTTCCATATTTTCCTGGTTGTCCGGTCCGTGTTTTTACTTTCGCTTACCTGTTTCCAGTCTCGTCATTGTATTATCGTTTTCACGTGTTCCTCGTGTGTCTGATTGCAGTTAGCTGCATTCGTGTTAATTCCTGATTGTTTCTCGTTATGTCTGATGTAGTTAAGCTGTTCGTTTCCCATGTTCATTACCAGATTGCCTTGTCATTGTATTATCGTTTTCACTTATTCCTCATGTGTCTGATTGCAGTCAGCTGCATTCGTATTAATTCCTGATTGTTTCTTGTTATGTCTAATGTATATAAGCTGTGTATTTTCCCATGTTCGTTGCCAGATTGCCTTGTGATTTGCTTATGCTTCCACAACTTTCCAGCATTTTCGTCGTTTACCCGTGTTTTGTTTCATCATGTTTTTGTTCGTGCTCTTGTTCGTGCTCCTGTGTTCGTCTGTATCTCAGTCTCATTCCCGACCCACCTGTTCGTGCTCCTTCTGGTTCCAGCCCCGCTCCTCTCTGTGTTTCCCGGACTGTTTTCCTGGTATCGACCTCCGCCTGCCCATTGACCACGTCTTGCCTGCCTGTGACACAACTGAAGCCTGAAACAAACTTTGCCTGTCCCCGACCACTCTCTGGACGCCTGTATTGTCCTGATTGCTCCCGTTTGACCATTGCCTGTTGTTTTCGCAATAAAGGACATTATTGCATTTCTGGGTCCACGCCTAGTTTTCCGGTACCATTCATGACACAGGTCAATCCCTCCCTCATAGTTCGCTGCCGTAGCTCTGTGACCGGCGGCGACGAAGGTGAAGTATCGTCTCCTCCGAGACGGCACTCACCAAGCCTGTGCGCAGCGAAAGTCTTGTCGGCTTCCCTCCCACCCTCCCTGGGGCGGACAGCCAATTGCCGCCCCTGGTGGCACTCTCGGCCAGAGCCTGGTCGCCGTGGCCAGCATCGGACGTTGAAACCACAAGACCACGCGGGTACTGTGATTTTTTTTGTGCCAGAATTATTCATAGGTTTATTTCTCAAACTCTCTGAGGCCTTTGTATAGGGAAAATGTGAAGAGTTTTTGATAGATGTTTTGGCACAGTTTGTTACTCAAAAGTGAAGGGAAATTCATTTTGCATTTTTTGTAATAACCCTGACAGAATCCGGAGCTCAGATGTAGTGGAGTCACTTGGGACAACCAATCAAAGCTTTGGTGTGTTTTGGGAAATTAAGATGGCCTCCACCAACTATAGAATTGTTTTTATTCTAATGAGCTGATTTTAAGTAATATTGACTGGGTACAACTTCTAGTTTGCAAAACTGTGAATAAAACAGGGCACATTCAAAAGGTTATTCTTGATGTAAATTCATTCCAAAATTAAGAAAAAATCTGAGGAAAAGGCAGTCTCCAAGAAGAGAATCTACAAAGTATGTAAAAAAGACAAATAAGAGAAATAATGTAGTTTATTGTACTATGTGTGCTAAGGTAAAAAAATAATAATAAGGGTATCTAAATGGCTCTTTGAAATGCAAATTGCCCAAGATGTTAAAAAGTCATCTTAAGCATATTTTAAATATTGCAGTTGAAAGGGGAAAAGTAAAGCAAGGGGCGAATTGCATTAAAAATAAGAAAGGAGCTTTGATTTATAACAATAATGATATCGCTGATACCCCAAACAGTTACTATGTTGAGAGCTTTCGCAGAGAAGAGGTTCCAAATGTGTCTACAAGTTCATCCAATATCCAGATTGTTTCGGAGGATATTGCCACAAGGGATGATGAAATACTAGAAAAATTACCAAAATTTAAGACAAATAAAGCCAGAGACCCTGATGGCATATATCCATCAGTGTTGAGAACCCTCTTTTTCCTTTGTGGGAGAATCTGACCTCAGCCAGGGCCAGTTAGACTGAGGGATCCCAACCACACTGGATACTTTTTCAAAAACAAACACCATCTTCAGAGTCTGATGTAATAGGGTTTATTGTATTGTGATAAACCCCGGGGAGTATGGAGTTGCCACGGAACCAAGCCAGATAATCAACGAGATTCACAACCAAAGGAATGAAATATTCACTGGAACTTTATTTAATTTCCTGGGGAAAGGGGAAGGGGAAGAGAGAGTCAATGGAGGTTTGCAGGGAATCCGTAATCCTTGAGAATCGTCGGGGCTGATAGCTGGGGTCGGTTCTCTTACGGCAGATTCTCTTACGGTCCAGGGCGGGTTTTCCAGCGGGGTAGTCAGACAGTCGAGGTTCTTTACACAAAGTGGGTTCTCCTATCCAAACAATGATCACAACGGTTATGGCACACAGCACTGTAATTCACTCTTCTCTTGCTACTCACTCTCTCCGGTTGATTTCCCTTGTGGTACTCTGTCTGGGCTGAGTGCCGCGCCTCTCTTTGTAGCATGGCCACTCAGCCCCGTGATTACTTTCAGGTGCGCTGTGATTCTCCCCAGGTGCAGCTCATTGAGCAGGAAGTCCTAATATGGGCATGGGGTGGAGCCAGCGCGCTACCACATACCGGCCCTCTTTTACCATTCCCCTCACTATTCCCTTCGGGCTGCCACAGTATATAATGCGAAATTACATCCAAGAAACCTGGCTGGTTCGCGAAACAGCAACTAACTCCTCTCTCCATACACCCACTTTTTATTATATCATAAACCCCTGCTGTCGCAGAGCTTAAAGTCATCACCACACCCATCTGAATCAACCCCTCCCCATGATCTCATCACATGTTCTCTTTTCACCATTGTTTCACTTTTTACTCTTATCTGTTTATGTTTTCCATCATTATTTCTTTGTCCTTAACTCTTTAATAAAAATAAAAAACAGGCACTTCAGCTGACCTAACTATGCACTATATATATCTATATATATCATGTACTGATAATTTTATTTGCTAATTGGCTACACCGTTCCCACATAATTTATGCAGATAGCCCAATTCAAGGGGTTTATAGTCTATTCGCTGCACGACTCGGGAGTGCTGACAGTAAATTCTGCAGAATCCCTAATACAAAAGTAAAATAATGAAACGTGGTGAGATTCATTTATTTAACTTTTAATCCACGTCCTATCCTCCTCGTGCCATCGGAGAGTCGCTGGACTGGACTCGTAAATTCCAGTGACGGGTCAGCCTTGGTCGACGCCATTCGTGGTCATCCATCTTGTGAGGGGAGGACCACTGTTGCTTTGAACCACAGATTGCGACGTCTGAGCCTCGAGCTCCAGATCGCGAAGTCCGAGTTTCTCCCCTACATGTGACCATTACCTCATCGGACAGAGACAGTTTTATTGCTGCACAAATGAACACTCGGGCCTTCGATTTGAATTTATGTTTGACATAATCCTTGTATTCTTTGTATTACGAGTTCTGTATCACTGTACAATTTATATGCCTAATATATCTGCCTCGTTTTAAGTCCTTGGCATGTCACTTCCAAGCATAGCATATAGGCAATATTTTTGTTTTAACCCCCTGAGGTCGACGGGGATCGCCGACGATCCCAGCAGCAATAAAAGTATATTACTATTTCTAACGTCGTGAGATTTTATCATACACACGCGGCAAAAACATTGACAGAAACCTTAGAATCGTGACTTTCAGATTTGAGCACTGGCAAATAATATGAGATTTTTTAAATTAGGTTAATTAAACCAAAAGTAAACCTTGCCTTTTCCTCTTTTTTACCCGTTAGTACCGTCCCCCTTCTATTGACATGGTAACTAGGTGCTAGTCTCGGGGAGGGACGTGGGGCCATGTGTGAAATCGCAGCGTAAACAATGTCCCGACATTATATTGCATCTTGTCTGTGTTTACGGTTGCGATCTGCCAGCAACAGACGGTGTATGCTGATATTTATTTTATTTACCATGTTTTCAAATACTCGTGAAAATATATGAATTCCACGCCTTGTGACGCTATATGGAAACAATCAGAATCATTGCGGACTGCTGCGAATAATTAACGGGAGGATATTTAACCAGCTGGCATTCTGTTTAAAGCGCTTGACATTATCTAGCTTAGCTTGATAATACCTATTGTGATTAATGTTTCTTGCCTCTCGAGAACTTGTTTGATTGTGTGCTTATTGTTGTTTAGATTCCCAGCGTTTAGTTTATTCCGAGATTTTGGATACGTTTTGTTTGTTCCTGATCGTTGGTTATTTTGTTTTGTTTTGTTTGTCTTTCCGTGTCTTCGCAAACACGGATTTTGCTCGTTTTCCTACAGACGTTTAAAGATAAATATCTTAAACCCAGAAAACGGGCTACTTTTGATCATGTGCCTGTGCCCACTGCCAAACAGACTCTGGATGTTGGCAAACTGGCTTCTGTTGGTCGCAAGAAATGCGTACTCTGCAAGATGTCTTTGTCTGATGGCCTTTGAGAGAGAGATGGCCCATCTGACAGATCTTTCAGGTGTGGATCATGACTATTCAGTAAATTAGCATATAGCCCTCCCACAGCCTGAAATAAATGTGACCAGTTCAACTATTTTCACACCCTTACATAACCAAGACCTTGATGAACAAACGCACATTGGCAAAACAATTCATCACTATAGTTTAGTGTGTGCTTTCACAACTTTTGTGACGGCAGAAAAATTTACTCTTTAT
Organism: Aldrovandia affinis; assembly: GCA_029706075.1. Lineage (NCBI taxonomy): Eukaryota > Metazoa > Chordata > Actinopteri > Notacanthiformes > Halosauridae > Aldrovandia > Aldrovandia affinis. The sequence continues at coordinate 578 of JAINUG010002575.1, read as the reverse complement.
AACTTGTGTTTGTAGATCTATTTACAAGCTGCATATGATACTGACCAAACTATTGATGGCATATAAATGTAGCTGTGATTGTCCTTCAAATAAGAATATCAAACACTTTGGAGTAAGTGTGTGTTAAGTTGATGAAATTGAGATAAATATCAGACCACGCCAAAATCACAAACCTTCTCTGAGCTAAGCACGGACCTCAGGGGGTTAATTGACATTCTGATAATATGCTAACGGTGGCTTATTTATATACAAATGCGAAATGTTACTGGTAAGGTTAACAAAATGAACAGGAATTAGCCCAAGTGCAAATATTATGTTACATAAGAGATCTATTGGAAAACATAGGGACAGAACACAGAGTTCATCAGTGCAAACTCCTCTTGTTTTCACTTCCACATTGCCCCCTTTGTGACTCTTCAGTCACAGTTACACATGTCATGCCATCCCTATTGTCTGTTGTCAGACCCCATCCTGCCAGACAGCAAGTCGCTATCTCAAGGCTACAGCGATCATCAAGATGATGACTATCGCCCGGAGGGAGACCTAACAGCAGAACTGAGAATCATATGGAAACATCC
>JAINUG010002574.1:0-10014 GCA_029706075.1 Aldrovandia affinis | reverse complement strand
AAAGAGATTAAACTGTGAACACACTCACACACACTCACACACACACACACACACACACACACACACACACACACACACACACACACACACTCACACACACACACACAAAGAGAGATGAAACCGTGAACACACTCACACACTCACACACACTCACACACACACACACACACACACACACACACACACACACACACACACACACACACACACACACACACACACACACACACACACATCCAGAGAGAGGAGAGCAGCTCTTGCCAAAAGACACACAACAACAACAAACGCAGCTCAGTGGGTTTCCTGGCCTCTCCACTGTGTATCTGATGTGTGGTGAGTTTGTACTGGCGCACTATGGCTGCCGTCACGTTCACCCAGGTGGGTGCTGCACATTGGTGCTGGTTGAGGTGAGTTTGTTCACCCAGGTGGGTGCTGCACATTGGTGCTGGTTGAGGTGAGTTTGTTCACCCAGGTGGGTGCTGCACATTGGTGCTGGTTGAGGTGAGTTTGTTGACCCAGGTGAGTGCTGCACATTGGTGCTGGTTGAGGTGAGTTTGTTGACCCAGGTGGGTGCTGCACATTGGTGCTGGTTGAGGTGAGTTTGTTCACCCAGGTGGGTGCTGCACATTGGTGCTGGTTGAGGTGAGTTGCCCCCCTATCGTTGTAAAGCGCTTTGAGTTCCCTGGAAGAAAAGCGCTACATAAATCAATTATCATTCATTCATTCATTCATTCATTCATTCATTCATTCATTCATTCATTCATTCATTCATTCATTCATTCATTCATTCATTCATTCGTTCATTCATTCATTCATTCATTCGTTCATTAATTAATTAATTCATTCATTCATTCATTCAAACGTATCTTTCTACAGCAGTTCACCCTCAGGAGGATAACTCCACAGACTGTCCCGATGTCCTTTCTCACACTCAGCCGGTATTTCCATGGCACTCGTATTGTAAAACGTGACCCACCCACCCTCCCGCCACCTGTCCCACAATGCATCAGTCGCACTGCTCACCTCTCTATCAGCTGGAATCAGTGTCATTCCCACAATGGACGTCACCAAAATGAATCCACCTCACTCCTGTTCAGCGCCATCTTCCCTCCCTCTCTCTCACTGTCCTACTCAACCCCAATCTCTAATCAGGCAGGTACGTTAGGACGTCCTCATTTGAGACAGCGCCACAGATCAGGCTCAGGCTACATTAGCTCAGGTTTCAGGGGGGGGGCAAGGAGGGCCGTATGCGTTTCTGGATTTAAAGCCAACTTAATTATTTAATCAGCTCCAACCATTTACCTGATCAGCCCATGAGTGACAGCTGAAGACTGTTCTTGTGTTCCCATATGAAACATGTTACTGTGGTCTAATCTACAAGTGAACGAGCATTGGCGTATCCAAATAATTCGCTAATTGGGCCACAGGAGTAATTGGTAGAAACAAAAACCTGCACACACTCCGGCCCTGCAGGACCGGAATTGCCCGCCCCTGGGCCAGGTTAGTCCCAGGTTTACTGCCTTGTGTTGTGTGGCTGTTCTGATTATGGCAGACAGACATCTTGGCTCAACCTGGGCACTCATATGCATTATGGCAGACATGTTGGCTCAAACTGAGCACTGATATGCATTATAGCAGACATGTTGGCTCAAACTGAGCACTGATATGCATTATAGCAGACATCTTGGCTCAAACTGGGCACTGATATGCATTATGGCAGACATTTTGGCTCAAACTGAGCACTGATATGCATTATAGCAGACATGTTGGCTCAAATTGAGCACTGATATGCATTATAGCAGACATGTTGGCTCAAACTGGGCACTGATATGCATTATAGCAGACATGTTGGCTCAAATTGAGCACTGATATGCATTATAGCAGACATGTTGGCTCAAACTGAGCACTGATATGCATTATAGCAGACATGTTGGCTCAAACTGAGCACTAATATGCATTATGGCAGACATCTTGGCTCAAACTGAGCACTGATATGCATTATAGCAGACATGTTGGCTCAAACTGGGCACTCATATGCATTATGGCAGACATCTTGGCTCAAACTGAGCACTGATATGCATTATAGCAGACATGTTGGCTCAAACTGAGCACTGATATGCATTATAGCAGACATGTTGGCTCAAACTGAGCACTGATATGCATTATAGCAGACATGTTGGCTCAAACTGAGCACTGATATGCATTATGGCAGACATTTTGGCTCAAACTGAGCACTGATATGCATTATAGCAGACATGTTGGCTCAAATTGAGCACTGATATGCATTATAGCAGACATGTTGGCTCAAACTGGGCACTGATATGCATTATAGCAGACATGTTGGCTCAAATTGAGCACTGATATGCATTATAGCAGACATGTTGGCTCAAACTGAGCACTGATATGCATTATAGCAGACATGTTGGCTCAAACTGAGCACTAATATGCATTATGGCAGACATCTTGGCTCAAACTGAGCACTGATATGCATTATAGCAGACATGTTGGCTCAAACTGGGCACTCATATGCATTATGGCAGACATCTTGGCTCAAATTGAGCACTGATATACATTATAGCAGACATGTTGGCTCAAACTGAGCACTGATATGCATTATAGCAGACATGTTGGCTCAAACTGGGCACTGATATGCATTATGGCAGACATCTTGGCTCAAATTGAGCACTGATATACATTATAGCAGACATGTTGGCTCAAACTGAGCACTGATATGCATTATAGCAGACATGTTGGCTCAAACTGGGCACTGATATGCATTATGGCAGACATCTTGGCTCAAACTGGGCACTGATATGCATTATGGCAGACATTTTGGCTCAAACTGCGCATTGATATGCATTATGGCAGACAGACATCTTGGCGCAAACTGGGCACTGATATGCATTATGGCAGACATCTTGGCTCAAACTGGGCACTGATATGCATTATGGCAGACATGTTGGCTCAAACTGAGCACTGATATGCATTATAGCAGACATGTTGGCTAAAACTGGGCACTGATATGCATTATGGCAGACATCTTGGCTCAAACTGATCACTGATATGCATTATGGCAGACATGTTGGCTCAAACTGAGCACTGATATGCATTATAGCAGACATGTTGGCTAAAACTGCGCATTGATATGCATTATGACAGACATCTTGGCTCAAACTGATCACTGATATGCATTATGGCAGACATGTTGGCTCAAACTGGGCACTGGTATGCATTATGACACACAGACATGTTGGCTCAAACTGGGCACTGATATGCATTATGGCAGACATCTTGGCTCAAACTGAGCACTGATATGCATTATAGCAGACATGTTGGCTCAAACTGAGCACTGATATGCATTATGGCAGACATCTTGGCGCAAACTGGGCACTGGTATGCATTATGGCAGACATCTTGGCTCAAACTGAGCACAGATATGCATTATGGCAGACAGACATCTTGGCTCAAACTGGGCATTGGTATGCATTATGGCAGACATGTTGGCTCAACCAGCGAACTGTCTACAGCGGTGTTTCTTAGATTTGCACACTGCGCATGCTGGTTTTGGTTCCATCTGAGCTCTCATTTAATTTGGTTTCAGCTGTTAATTGACTACTAATCATAAACTGACAGGATTTAGCATGCATCTGTTATTTGTTCTTTCTGAAAGAAACAGCACAATGGAGAAATGTGTCTGTGTAGACACAAAGATGCAAATAAAGGTGTGTGTGTGTGTGTGTGTGTGTGAGTGTGTGTGTGTGTGTGTGTGTGTGACTCTGTGGTCCGTGTGAGTGTGTGTGACTCTGGTCTGAGCAGCTTCTCAGTTAATTTCATTTAATTGAGAAGCAGCAGTGGAAAGATGCCAACATTGTGACCATCTACAAGAACAAAGGAGACAAATCCATCTGCTCCAATAGTAGGGGAATCTCTCTGTTGGCCATTGTTGGAAAGGTCTTAGCCAAGGTCATGCTCCGCAGACTCACCTCAGCAATAGCCGAACGGGTCACACCAGAGTCGCAATGCGGTTTTCGAAAGGATAGGGGGACAGTCGACATGATCTTTGTAACACGCCAGCTCCAAGAGAAATGCCGGGAACAGCACAAGGACTTGTTCATAGCTTTCGTTGACCTCTCAAAGGCTTTTGACACAGTAAACAGAGACCTACTGTGGAAAGTCCTGAAGAGATTTGGGTGTCCACCCAAGTTTCTCACCATCCTTGGACAGTTCCACTCTGGGATGATGGCCCGAGTGGTAGTGGGAGGCACAGCTCAGAGCCCTTTGGTGTGGAAACTGGAGTGAGGCAAGGCTGTGTACTGGCTCCAGTTCTCTTCAATATCTTCCTCGTCTGCGTTACATCACTGCTACGTGAGAAGATGGAGAAGCAGGCTGGAGTCACCATCGACTTCAGGCTTGATGGGAACCTGTTTAACATCAGGAGGCTACAGGCAACCACCAAGCTGACCTCGGAGACCATCATCGAGCTACAGTACGCTGATGACTGTGCCCTGGCTGCTCATACACCAGAGGCCCTGCAAAACATCCTAGCAGCAGCTGTAACGGCATACACCAGAATGGGACTGACTATCAACACCCAGAAAACAGAGGTACTCTGTCAGACCAGTGCTGGCCTCCCACAACACCCAATAACCCTCACAGCAGCAGGGCAACAGCTGCTCACTGTGCCCACCTTTAAATACCTGGGAAGCATTATGTCCGACACCTGCGAAATGGATGACGAGATCCAGAACCGCCTCAAACAAGCCTCAGTATCTTTTGGCCGTCTAAGGAGAAGGGTTTTCAGAACAGCAACCTCAAACTCCATACCAAAGTGCTGGTATACAGAGCAGTATGCATCACTGCATTACTGTATGGATGTGAGGCATGGACTATCTACAGCCGTCATCTCAGAAGCCTGGAGACCTTCCATGTTAGATGTCTCCAGAAGATCCTTGGCATCACATGGCAGGACAGAGTGCCGCACAGAGGTGCTGGAGAGGGCAGGCAGCTGCAGCGTGGAGTCCATCCTGACCCAACATCAACTCAGGTGGTTGGGGCATGTCATTCGAATGCCCAGCCACAGACTCCCACGTAAAATCCTCTATGGCCAGTTACATCTTGGCCAACGCAGTGCTGGTGGGCAGAAGAAGCGGTTCAAAGACCAAATGAAGACCACCCTGAAGAGATGCCGGATCAACCCCTCTTCACTGGAGGAACTTGCTTCCTGCCGAGACCTCTGTATAACACATGCCTCCTGACCCAGCGAATTCCTTCTATCTGGAGGAAAGCCATCATCACCGCTCTGCTAAAGCCTGGAAAAGACCCCAATCTCTCCAAAAGCTACCGGCCCATCTCCCTGCTATGTACCACCTACAAGCTGTTCGAGAGACTGCTCCTCAGCCGATTATCCCCTCAGATAGACGCTGAGCTTATCAAAGATCAAGCCGGATTCAGACCCGGGAAGTCATGCACAGGCCAACTGCTGAACCTCACCCAGCACATCGAAGACGGATACCAGAAGAAGCTGATAACGGGCACTGCCTTTGTAGATCTGTCAGCAGCTTATGACACCGTCCAGCACAGGCTGCTGATGAAAAAAGCTCTACGACATGACAGCGGATGCGAAACTCTGTAACATCATAAGATGTCTTCTGAGCAACCGGATGTTCTACGTCACCCTCAACAACAGGAAAAGCAGATGGTTCCATCAGACCAATGGTCTGCCGCAGGGCAGTGTCTTGGCCCCTCTCCTCTTCAACGTCTACACCAACGACCAGCCCCTCCCGGAAGGATGCAGCAGGTTTATCTACGCGGATGACCTAGCCATGACAACGCAGCAGCACACCTTCCCAGAAGTTGAGTCAACCCTGGAACAAGGCCTCACAGATATGTCAGCGTACTATCTGGAAAACCACCTGCGCCCAAACCCTGGGAAAACTCAAATCTGCAGCTTCCATCTTAAGAACAGAGAGGCTAAACGGGAGCTTGATGTAACCTGGGCCGGGATAAAGCTTGAAAACCACCAGCACCCAGTCTATCTGGGAGTAACTTTAGACCGTACCCTGAGCTACAAGGCACACATCCAGAAGACGAGAGCCAAGGTTTCCACCAGGAACAGCCTCCTACGACAACTAACAAACTCAAAGTGGGGCCCACCCAAGTACACTGCGCACATCGGCATTAGCCCTTTGCTTTTCCACAGCTGAATATGCCTGCCCAGCATGGAGCAGATCATGCCATGCATGCAAACTAGATCCTATCCTCAATGAGACCTGTAGGATAGTGACCGGGTGCATCAAAACAACCCCTGTACAATGCCTTTATGCCCTCTCTGGCACGCCCCCTGACATCCGCAGAACAGTTATCACGAAAGCTGAACGCACAAAGCAGGCCATCGACAACCGGCATCTACTCCATGAACACTCTGCTGTCCGGAAACGACTCGGCTCCAGGAGCAGTTTTCTGGACACTAGTGAAGCTCTGGAGACCACTCCAACTGATGCCAGGACTACAGAATGGCAAAAGCAATGGAACAGCCTCGGCAGCCAGGCAGCCCAGTGGAAGGAGAGAGGCATCACCCCAGACGAATGCCTCGCCACTGGTCACGACCAACCTTGGGCTGTCTGGAAGACTCTTAACCGACTACGGGTTGGTGAAGGACGGTGCAAGGCATCCATGAAGAAATGGAATATAACAACCTCCGATGCATGTGCGTGTGGGGAACCCCAAACAATGGAACACCTCATGAACTGTACCCAGACCCCACAATGTACCGGAGATGACCTGGCCGAACCAACTGCTGCCGCGCTCGCCTGTGCCAATCACTGGAAGGACGAGATATAGAAGATGGCCGGACACGAAGAAGAACTCCTCACAGGGAGTGGAGTATATGGAGGAACAGCGCACACAACACTGTGCAGCAAAGCGTGCGAAGAGGCATGCTCGCAAAGCCACCCCTGCTCCCCCCAGCACCCCCTTCACATGCCTGGTCTGCAACCGCAGCTGTGGATCCAGAATCGGACTATTCAGCCACCAGAAGACTCACAAATAAGAGAAGATGGTCATCATCGAATCGATGGACAACCATAAGCAAGAAGTAAGTGTGTGAGAGTGTGTGTGTGTGTTTTAGAGTGTGAGTGTGTGTGGGTGTGTGTGTATGTGTGTGTGAGTGTGAGTGTGAGTGAGTGTGGCTGTGTGTGTGTGTGTGTATGTGTGTGTGTGAGTGTGTGTGAATGTTTATTTATATACATCTGTGTGTCATGACTAAGAATACTGCATAGCGTGCCAGCACTGATAGCATTGCTGTGATGTGGGATCCATGTGACTTCCTCCCCTTCCCAGCCCACAACACGTCGACCACAGCGATGAACTTCATCAAAACTCACCCAGTCAGTGGGTGGGAGAAAACCAGTCAACAAAAAAAAAAGAGAACACACTAACCTTTTCCTTCCCAGTGTTCCAGGTATGATGCGCAGCTGCCTGCAATGATGTCTATCGCTGTATTACTGCACTGATCTCTTGCGTGAACTATGATTGTTCCCACCATGTATTTATGCACATCTTGTAAGTCGCTCTGGATAAGAGCGTCTGCTAAATGCTTAAAATGTAAAATGTAAACTGCCCCGGTTTCAGCTGCCATTTTCAGAAACACATTCACGTTTGATGAGTACAGTTCAGTGGAAGCTCTCTGAGAAACGCTGGCGTTTGGTGAGAGTGGTCGCAGCACACGGGACACCCAGCGCTGGCCGCTCAGAAGAGACGGCGCAAAGCCCAGGACCTCGATACAGGGAGGATGGCCCTCGTTTAACTGGGAGGAGGAGTGGAGGGGACACTGAGGGGCTCTCATTACATTACATTACAGGCATTTAGCAACTACATTTCATACCTACAGAAGAACTACATTTCCCAGCAGCCTGCAGCAGTTGCCCCGCCCCAAGGGACACCACAGTATGTAATTACATTACATTACATAACATTACAGGCATTTAGCAGACGCACTTATCCAGAGCGACTTACACAGTTTACATTTCTTTACATACAATCCATTTATACAGCTGGATATTTTACTGAAGCAATTCAGGTTAAGTACCTTTAGCTCAAGTGTACAACAGCAGTGCCCCCACCTGGGGATTGAACCTGCAACCTCTGAGTTACAAGCCCAGTTTCACTCTAGCTACTGAGCCACACAGAACCACGCTCTACCTACTGAGCCACACAGAACCACGCTCTACCTACTGAGACACACAGAACCGCGCTCTACCTACTGAGCCACACAGAACCACGCTCTACCTACTGAGACACACAGAACCAAGCTCTACCTACTGAGACACACAAAACCACGCTCTACCTACTGAGCCACACAGAACCATGCTCTACCTACTGAGCCACACAGAACCACGCTCTACCTACTGAGACACACAGAACCACGCTCTACCTACTGAGCCACACAGAACCACGCTCTACCTACTGAGCCACACAGAACCACGCTCTACCTACTGAGCCACACAGAACCATGCTCTACCTACTGAGCCACACAGAACCACGCTCTACCTACTGAGACACACAGAACCACGCTCTACCTACTGAGCCACACAGAACCATGCTCTACCTACTGAGCCACACAGAACCACGCTCTACCTACTGAACCACACAGAACAACACTCTACCTACTGAGACACACAGAACCACGCTCTACCTACTGAGACACACAGAACCACGCTCTACCTACTGAGCCACACAGAACCACGCTCTACCTACTGAACCACACAGAACAACACTCTACCTACTGAGACACACAGAACCACGCTCTACCTACTGAGACACACAGAACCACGCTCTAAACTCTAAAAGGAACCATAACCATAACCCTTAACCCCTAACCCCTAACCCCTAACCCTTAACCCCTAACCCCTAACCCCTAACCCCTAACCCTTAACCCTTTTCCAAGTCTTCTCAAAGCCCGAACAGTGGGCAGCACGAGACAGCGATGGGGATACCGTTTGATGTGCCAGTGCATGACTCCCCTTGACTTGTCTTGGGGGAGTGACCAAAAACATAAATCGAACCCTAACCCTTAACCCCTAGCCCCGTGAGGGACGGCCGCGCTCAGCTGCAGGACCTACCGTGGCCCCCGCGGGTGAGGAAGGGCATGCGGTTGATGGCGATGGGCGCAGTGCCGTGCTTGTTGTGGAAGTGGTGGACGTGGTGGGTGGTGCTGAGGCTAGAGGAGACCCGGGCCGCCCCGGTCAGGGTGGGGAGGGCCAGCAGGGCCAGGGAGAGGGCCAGACACCACCACCACCAGCGGCCCCCCCGGCCCACCGGCATCGCCCCCAACGCGAGCGTCACATGACAGGAAGACATCTCAGAGCGCGGCTAGGGCCATGGTCTTCACATCCCCCTCAGAGCCACAAAACTAACTAACTAACAAAAGAAGAAACTAAAAAGGTTTTGGGATAAAAAAAAATCCAAGATGCCAAATGAGATCCCTCCCGTCTCGCTGAAGGTGCGTGAGCTCCTGGATCTCGACTCCTCCAGAAAAGACAGCAAAAACATGCAGAAAAAACCCTTCAGAAAATCCGTGTCTTTTTGGGGTCCGGGGGGCGAAAATCCTGAAAAGGACAGACAGTGGACAAGTGTATCCTTCCTTGGAAAACGTCTCGTCGGAATTCTGCAGGGAGAGTTCCGGGGGAAAGAGCGAAACCGAGCGATGGGGAATGAAATAAAAGAGAGAGGGAGAGAGCCCAGCCGAGTTTTAAAAACAGGGACGCAAAGAGACAAGAGGAACAGTCACGCAAACGACGAACGACGAAAACGGAAAGGGAGGGAAGGAGTTACCGGAGAAAAGAACAGAGGAAAGAAAACGGAGAAGGGGGTGTTTAAGGGTTGCTACGGAGACACCCTCCCTCTGTCGCTGCCCAGGTGAAGCGGATTATTTCTCAGGATCGAGGAAAACCCCTCCCCCACCCCCAAATCTCCAGCCCCGTCCCCTTAAAGCAGCAGAGAGGTGCGCAGGTCTCT
>JAINUG010002573.1:0-10027 GCA_029706075.1 Aldrovandia affinis | reverse complement strand
GCACATGTGTCAATGGTGTGCCTGGACCAAGTGGTCTCTCTGCTGGCACTGGGAGAGGTCTCCCCACCCCCACAGCTGCGGCCTTTCCTAGGAAAGGTTGGTGGTGCTGTCAGGAGGAAAACCGCCATCCTGACAGACAAACCAGTCAAAGAGATCTAGAGGAGCAAAAGGCTAACATTTAAAAGATGCTCTTTTGTAGAATTTGTTCTGAATTGAGTAGTTTGTGGTTATAGTTGTGCTGCTCTGCTAATGTTACATGGCGCACCTTTCAAATTATTAAGTTTATAATTGTTACAAAATTATTCAGTGTTTTATTTGTTGTTCTTATAAAGTCCAAAGACATAATTAATTAAACATTATTAGTGAACTGATAAAAAAAAAATATTTGGTTAAAAAATGGGCAGATATTATATTGAATGTTTACATTTCCTGGTTTCTGGTTCAAATTGTTTCTATTTGTTGCTTCATTCTTTGTACTGATAGCATTTTAACATTGTGCCAACCAACCCCAAATATTGTGCCAACCAACCCGTGTTGGGGCTGGTTGGCACAAGTGCACAACATGACTTTAATCACGAATCACCTAATTGAAGAAAATATTTGTTGACATTGAAATATATGTATTTATAGCTGAGACCTTAACCTTTCATTTGGCACTAGTTAGAATATCCTCACATAAAATATGCCAGAGAAATACGGCCCAGAGTGTGAAAAGTGTGCCAACAACCCCGTCTCCCCTACCTGTAACACTGGGAAGGAAAAGGTTCGTAAATTGTATTTATTTATTTATTTATTTTTAATGAGGAGTAAGCATGGATACATATACAAAAAGTGTTGAACAAGTAGGCAGTGGTGATGACAAGATAGCTGGGTGTAGATGTACAGAATTCAGTGGTAGTGGAGTCTGAAAAGGTGGGTTTTGAAGATCGCAAGTGATTCCTCGGAGAAGAGGCGAGACCGCGAGGAGCAGCTGTCGGGCGCCCGGAGGGATGGGACAGTCAGTTTGTCAGAGGAGGCGGAACGGAGGGGTCTGGCTGGGGTGTAGGGAGTGATGAGTGACTGGAGGTATGGGGAGCAGTTCCTCTAGCCGCTTGAAAAGCCAGCACCAGGGATTTGAATCTGATGCGTGCTGCAATGGGGAGCCAGTGCAGAGAGGGAGAGTACTGCACTGTGCACTACTGCTACACAACCTCCTCGGGGTGTTTTAACATCAATGACAACCTTCTTCTTCCCAGTGTTACAGGCATGATACGCAGCTGCCTACAACGATGTCTATCGCTGTATTACTGCCCTGATTTTCAAAGGCAATTTTCAAGACGATGTAAAATAATTGTATAGTCCACAGTATCAAATGCTGCACTTAGGTCTAATAAGACAAGGACAGAGAAATTATTACAGTCTATACTGAGTCTCAGGTCATTTACCACCCTAACTAAAGCAGTCTCTGTGCTGTGGTTTGCACGGAAACCTGACTGAAATTTTTCAAGAATAACATTACTGCAAAGAAGGTCATTTAGTTGTTTAAAAAACACTTTTTCAAGAATTTGAAAGGAAGGAAGGAAAGGAAGGTTTGAAATAGGTCTAAAGTTGCTGAGAACTGAGGAATCGAAGTTATTTTTCTTTAAGAGAGGGCAGTCTCTTTAAACTCGTTAGTGACACGTATGTGTTGTAGCCAATCAGCATTCGTTATTTGCTCATTGACACACGAGCCGAGAGTAGGGTTTGTTCTCCCGGAGAAGTTTCGGAGCAGCCGAGTTTACAGCACGCGCTCTCGCAGAGTGCAGGTTTGTATTGATTCTGTTTATTTTGTGGTAAATAAAGTAATCGTCGGAGTGAATGTATAACGAGCGACTTTATAATTGTATTATCAGAAAGTAACTTGTTACAGACGTTTGTTTGACTGTGACAGGAGACAGTTAAAAATAATCTTACGATTAGCAGTTGTGGACATCGCTTTATCCACCTTCCGGGGATTAGAAAGTGTTTTATCCAGCGAATAAAACTAACCGCGAAGTTAGTGTGTAGGAGAATGCTTCTTCCTGTGTGCGTGTAATACGCCGACAAGCGTTGAATTCTGCCATTAAAAAGGAAACTAAAGAAGGAGGAAGTGTCTGTACTTCCGTATCGATTCGCCCATCCCTAGTTTACAGCGCGCGCTCTCGCAGAGTGCAGGTTTGTATTGATTCTGTTTATTTTGTGGTAAATAAAGTAATCGTCGGAGTGAATGTATAACGAGCGACTTTATAATTGTATTATCAGAAAGTAACTTGTTACAGACGTTTGTTTGACTGTGACAGGAGACAGTTAAAGTAATCTTACGATTAGCAGTTGTGGACATCGCTTTATCCACCTTCCGGGGATTAGAAAGTGTTTTATCCAGCGAATAAAACTAACCGCGAAGTTAGTGTGTAGGAGAATGCTTCTTCCTGTGTGCGTGTAATACGCCGACAAGCGTTGAATTCTGCCATTAAAAAGGAAACTAAAGAAGGAGGAAGTGTCTGTACTTCCGTATCGATTCGCCCATCCCTAGTTTACAGCGCGCGCTCTCGCAGATTGCAGATTTGTTTTATTCGGTTTATTTCGTTACTAAAGTCATCGCCGGAGTGAATATATACATTGAATACGTGTAGCCAGCGACTTAGTACCACGATTTCTGAAAGGCAGAACTCACCGTCGACTTTATAATTGTATTATCAGAAAGTAACTTGTTACAGAAGTTTGTTTGAATGGAACAGGAGACCGTTAAAGTAATCTTACGATTAGCAGTTGTGGACATCGCTTTATCCACCTTCCGGGGATTACAAAGTGTTTTATCCAGCGAATAAAACTAACCGCGAAGTTAGTGTGTAGGAGAACGCTGCTTCCTGTGTGCGTGGGTTTCTGAGGAAGAAGTGCGTGTTGGAGAAAGACATTTCATGCCTCCGATTAGTCCTATCCTACACAATTATTTGCTACAACATTTCGAATTTATACGTTACGTGAATTGCGTGTTCCAGCCAAAGTATACTTTTCCGATTCTGGAGGTATGTTTCCTGTAAACCGGGCAGTCCCCTTATTTTGACATTTTATGAGAAATAATGTGTTTCGGGTTGAAAGTTATGATGCATAATGTTGTCTGTTCTCATTAGCATGTAATGTTATCATTTATATTAAAATCTATTTGGTAATAGTTACTTTATAGGCATCGTAATACTGCTACCGTTATGTTAGCTAGCTGGCTATCGCCACGTGCTGTATTTCTAAGGAAGACGAGCGTGTTGGAGAAAGACATTTCACGCCTCCGAATCGCTTAACCATCTCGAAAAGACCGGATGTGAATGTTTTAATGTTGGGGTTTATAAAGACCGGATGTGAATATTTTAATGTTAGGGCTTATAAAGACCGGATGTGAATATTTTAATGTTAGGGCTTATAAAGACCGGATGTGACCGCTTTTAATATTACTGTGTCCCCAAATTGCATACTTTCATATCGAAGTGCGTATATCAAGTACGGAAGTAAACGGTCATGTGATCAAGTGCATTCCAAACTCAAGTATGCAACTTGGCAAGTACACAAATAATGTGACATAATGTGTATTGCTTTAAAGAGATCTATCATTATTTGGGGAGGACTATTATCTAAAGCTGAAGGGCTATCAAGGTCAGTTTATGTATCCTTATCACTTGATATGGCCCAAATTCTCTAAGGATTAATAAATTACTTTTTAATTTTATTTGGAGAAATAAACCTTACTGTTTAAAAATATATATTCTTTGCAATACTAGAGATAATGGAAGTCTTGAGGTTTTGGATTTTGGGACATTAAATAGCACGTTTAAGGTGAATTGGAATATTAAATACTTACAGAACCGCGGTGGGCGGCCTTGAACTTCTGTTAAAATGTAATTATGATGTAGACAAGATACCTGTTAAATTGGCTAACTTTTCATAGACAGGCTCTTCTGGCTTGGACTGGCATACAAACATATTTTTCTCAAATACTTTATATGGAATAACAAGGATATACAGATTAATAAATCACTTTTCTTTAGTAGATGGTTTGAAAACAATATTGTTTTGGTTGGACAGATATTGAATGCAGATGGCTAATTGAAATTATTCTGACAGAAATGTCTGATTCCATGTAACTCTATATGTACATTTTGTTTCTTTTCCGATAACGTTACCGTGAAATGTCTGTTAATGCAGTTGGGAAGTTTCTAGTTTGTAAAGTTTACAGTGGCTAGCACATCATCTGACAGAGAGTTAAATCGTTTTTTTTTAAACCTGGTGGCAATAGGGATCAAGAGAGCATGTAGAGGGTTTTAGTGCAGTACAACCGTACTATAGGCTAATAATGATAATAATAATAATAACCCCTCATTTATATAGCACTTTTCATCGCAGTGCTGTCTCAAAGTGCTTAACAGAAAAGAAAAAGAAAAGAAAAAGCTGGAAACAAAGCAAAACTAAAATGTATACAAATTAATATAATTTTTAAAACTGTGTATGTGTATGTATGTGTGTGCGTGCGCAATTTTATGAATAAGTATGTTTTGAGTCTGGATTTAAAAACATTAATGGAATCAGCCTCCCTAATATAAATGGGGAGGCTATTCCAAAGAAAAGGAGCTCTAAAATAAAAAGCCCTACCTCCAACCGCTTTTTTGGCCACGGGCGGGACAACTATTAACCCGCATCCCGCGACCGGAGGGCACGACAGGAATATATAGTCATGCATCGGACAAATACCAGGCGCCAGTCCATGTAGGGGCTTTTAAAAAGCTAAAAATAAAATTTTAAGATCAATTCTAGCCTCAATAGGAAGCCAATGCAGAGTAAATAAAATAGGGGTAATGTGCTCGGTGCGTCTCGTTCTAGTGAGGATTCTGGCTGCCTATATTTTGAACGAGCTGGAAGCTCTTTAAAAAATGTTTTGGGTAACCAGAATAGACAGAGTTACAATAATCCAACCTTGATGAAACAAAGGCGTGAATCAATTTTTCAGCATCTTGTTGTTTAATAAATTGTTGACCTTTTGCTATATTTTTAAGATGGAAAAATGATGTTTTCCATCTTAACCATCTTAATGGTTCCATCTTAATGGTATCTCTACATTAACCATGGAAAATGAGTTAATGATACCCCGACATGGTGAACTAGGACAGTCCAACACTGAGTTTGCTTTTGTTTGTGTGATATTCCTTCTAATGTGTTTATCTTTCCTTTGAAAGTATGTTGATCTAGTTAGAAAAATAAGACTGTCTTGCATCCTTTATAGCCCGATTGTAGCTAGCAAGATGTTCTTTAAGAATTTCATAATGAACCTGTAGCTTTGTCTTTCTCCATTTTCGTTCAGCTTTACGGCAATTTCTTTTCAGCTGACTTACTTCTCCATTTCTCCATGGAGCCTTCTTTTTGGAGGAGGCCTTTTTCATTTTGATTGGAGAAACAATATCAAAGGTTGTTTTAAGTTTGCTATTAAAACTGTTAACCAAATTGTCACAGGAGAAAGGCAAGACTAGCATAGGCATATCATTTACACAGTTACAAACTTATCAACTACTTAAGAATTAAGATAGCGCTTCCTAAAAAAATGCACAGAAATGGTCAGACATAGCAAACATCAATAATAGAGGATACGGTGGTGCTTAGACCTCTAGAGGCAATCAAATCAAAGTGTGGCCATGTCTATCGTTGGCCTGGTAACGTGCTGGGTAAAATCAAAAGACTGTAGCAGATTGATGAAGTCCATAGCCTTGAGTCTGGAACCATTGTCCACATGTACATTGAAATCTCCAGTCATATGGACTCTGTCATAATCAGTTGATAAAATGGATAAAAGCTCTGCAAATTCATTAAGAAATACTGCATTCTTTTTAGGTGGTTGGTAAATAGTCATGAAAAGCACAGCAGCATCACATTGCAGTACAAGGGCAAGATATTCAAAGACAGAAAAATCCCCAATATAAATCTGTTTGCATGTTATATTTTTAAGGATAAATACTTGCTGGTCCACCTCCTCCTCTCTTGCCTTACTGTATGAGAGAACGCATCATTCGGAGAAGAGGCGTCAATAAGTGAGGCTTTACCATCTGCACCTAGCCAAGTTTCTGTTGAAAAGATTAAATCAAGTTTATGCTGTTCAATCAGATCGCTAACCAAAAAAGGTTTTATTTGTTAATGATCTTACATTCAGTAACGCAAGTCTCAACTGCTTTGAAACACTCACTGTTATTATCAGGGAATCGTTTTAACAGGGGAATTTCAGCAAGTTACTTCTATTAACACTGCGGGTTGTGCAGACCAGCAGAATATGCACTCTGACTACAGCGTCAGAAATAACCGTTTGTATCAGAAACGTGTGTAAAAAGGGGCTAAAATCTAAAATAGCGTTTCCTACTGTGGGACAAAGTCAGACTGTGACACATTTCATTATGTTCCATGATAGCATAAAAGCACCTCTAGGGTTCGGATGCAGTCCATCACGTTTTAAAAAGTAGGTTGCTCCCAAAATGTGTCCCAAATTGTCAATAAAACAATATGCCGTGTTTTGCATCAGTCTCTTAGCCAGTTGTTTAGAGAAAGCAGGCAGCTAAACATTTCACGCCTAAAGCGAGGCATTGGACCAGACATGACAACATTCTTTTCGCTTGTTTGGAGGGTGTCAACAGTGGCTAACGTTACCTAACAAACCAGACCAGAAAACAGATTATAAACGCTCTTTCAATTTTTGGATTCCAGCGGTAAATTATGTTTCAACTGCAGAGAAAAAACAGTCAACTTCACCAGATGCACTTGTGTCCTCCTTGCCGAGGCCACTGACCCTCCAACAGTACATAGACATGACAGAGAAACAAACAAATAAGAACAAGATTTAAGTTAGGGGCATATAGTGGTTAGCTCAGGGTGATTTTTGCTACAGGGTGCAGTGTTTTGTTCATTGTATACAGCATTGCATAGTGGGCTGCCCTTTTACATACAATTTAGAACAGCCAGGGGTGACACCCTTGTCACGGTATAACTGTCCATCAACACATAGTTTTCTGATTGGAAACAGTTTTTTTCATCTTGAATCTCCCAAGGAAACTGGTCATTGATACTCATAGCTTGTTCCTTTCAGCCCTTCCTTTGCTTTTAACAAGTTCTTTATGTTTGAAATGTTTGAACTTGCCAATGTTGGGCCTGGGCGTTTGTTGTTGGCGTTTTTTCCTCCTAAACAGTGTTTAAGGTGAAATGTTATTTCTTTAACTGTCTGGCTTTAGTTTCAGGGATGTTTGTATGAATTCTTTAATGAGTTTTTCGGGGCATTGGATGAGTTTTCTGGAATTCTTGAAAAAATCAGGTTGTTGCGTATGCTACGCTAAAGATCCATTTTCAGATAACTGCTAAACTGGTTCTCCCTACAATGTTGTATCAGTGTTCTATAACTTGTCTCCTAACGATGTAACCAATCAAAGGACAGAAATATGATCTACCAGCTTTCATAACATTCCTCCTTACACAAGGAAATCAAAGTGACTTAAAGACGGATGTAGACAGTCAGAGAAAATACACAGCCAGATTCACTCCATAAGTTTATTTTATTCTGTAACTATGACATTCTGATGAAATACAGTCAGAGTGAGAGGGGGCTACTGGTGGTTGATGGGGGTTGGGATTTAGGTGGTTATTTGTGTATTTGAATATATTTTTATATATTACTGTGGACACTGCAAAAGCTTTTTTAGACTGATGATTCCCCAGCAGGTGCCAGACTTTATTAATATTACCAACTCTGGACACATTAATTGATTTTTAATGAATTACCATTATTGTTGGTTGAACAGCATATTGGTGAAGATGGAATTTTAGCTGTTACAGTAAAAATTTGGTACACTTGTTAGAGAATATGCCATTCGCCAAAAATATTGTACATTTTTCAACAACACCAAACTCACTGCTTTTACAGGAGATTATGGATAAATTAATTGGGAGAAATCACATCAATACAACAGTACAATCCATTTTGTTTAACAGTGCTATTTCATTGATTTTGGTGTCACTTGTAGAGATTTGTTTACTGTTTTGAAAAAGTGTTTGACATTAACATTTTGTGGGAAAGCAATAATAAATGATATAGTGTTTGAGGGAAATGCATTGTGTTCTGAAGTTTGCACTTAGTGTTTTGAGAAGTAAATACTGAGAATTGTCTTTAATCGATTGAGAAAAGTAACAAGTACAGCAACATTCCCTTGGTCTACCGGTTATTTATAACACTCCTCTTTACAAGAGGGAGAAACATAGTTACAGCGTGTGTGTGTGTGTGTGTGTGTGTGTTTAAATTGTGTGTGTGTGTCTGTATGTGTGTGTGTGTGTAGTAGGTATAAGAGTGGATGGGACCTTAAATAGAATAAAACACAATCATTTTCCCAAGTAAATACATATTCAGTAGTAAGAAATAATTATACATCTAGGGTGAATTTAAGGCAGAGCGTTTATTGATGATGGAAGAAATATATTTTAAGCAGGTTGCGTTAAGGATTTTGGTTCTTGTGCTTAGGCTGCCCAATTCTTAGCCACCTGTGACATCACTGCAGCTGCAGTCCTCAGCCACCTGTGACATCACTCCAGCTGCGCAGTCCTCAGCCACCTGTGACATCACTCCAGCTGCGCAGTCCTCATCCACCTGTGACATCACTCCAGCTGCGCAGTGCTCAGGTGCCTGTATAACTTACACAAACACACCAAACTGTATTGTAACTGAAAATAAACCTACATGTAGTTGTATCTTAGGTCCAAATGTTGATTAAATCCAGGCCATTTGTGTCACAGGATTTGTAGAAAACATGCAACAATAATGCATTTTTATTCTGTATCCCAAATTATTAAATGTTAAAAAATTAAAATTTTTAAACATTAAACATTTTAAATGAAGCAATACAATAAATATCTAAATTTAGAGAAAAGAAGAACAAGGAGAGGTAGAGTGAGAGAAAAAGGGGTAAGGACAAAAAGTGGTGAGGTAAATTTGTGTCTCAGTCACCGTTAACAACCAATGCAGTTAAATAAAATTGTAAAATTTTGTGTGAGTGTGTGTGTGTGTGTGCATATGTATGTATGAACACAGACACACAAACAAACTGACAGTGAATCATCTCTGGTTATGCATGTATTTTAAAAAAGAAAAACAAAGATAAAGAAAATATATAATGTATAATTTTTGGATGAACTTAACCAGGTAATAATAATTAAAGAAGCAGGTAGATTTATTACCTGAGATTTTTAAATTTGACATTAAATTCTGCCATTTAGCAGACCCTCTTATTAGATTAGATTAGATTCAAATTTATTGTCATTGTACAGTACAGGTACAGTACAGCGAAAAGAAGTTTAGTATCTAACCAGAGTGCAAACATGACAGTAAGTGCTACAATACAGCACTATAGCAAGAAGTTATAATGCTAACAGGCACAGTATTGAATAAATACTATAAAGGTAGTTAGGGTTGCTATAATTTATATACAGACTAGTGCAGTTATGTATAGATAAGTACAGGTGAGTATAAATATATAAATATATGTATAGGTAGTACAGAAAAAAAAATTATAGAGAATTATACAAGGACTATATTATGAATATTGGTATATGGGTATGTGCAGAATGAAGGCCAGCGGAAAGTGGTAATAGGGGTATTCATTAGTAATGAGTTACATGAAGAAACCATAGTATCCAGAGTCAGAGTATCCGGAGTGATCCAGAGTCTAGGCCAGGATACTACGGGGAGGTGGAGAGGCAGTCACTGAGGGGGTGAGGAGGCGTGAGGAGTCTAGGGAGATGACAGCGGAGGGGAAGAAGCTGTTCCTGAGTCTGCTGGACTTGGGAACGAAGATTCTGTAGCGCCTCCCGGAGGGGAGGAGGGCAAACATCCGTGGTTAGGGGGGTGAGAGGAGCCTCTGATGTGATGCTCTGAGCCTTCCTCAGGCAATCGTTTCTAGTCGTGGATGGACTTACGGCAGGGAGAGATGAGCCAGTGATGCGTTACAGTTTTCACCACCTCTCTGGT
>JAINUG010002572.1:0-10050 GCA_029706075.1 Aldrovandia affinis | reverse complement strand
CCTCTGACAGAAGACCTCTGCCCCACTTACTCAAGACCAGAAAATGGTCACTCCCAATAGTATGGGACCCAAGCACATCCCACTCTGCCTTACAAGCCAGCACACCAGAGGTAAACTTCAGGTCCAAACATGACTCGGAATTGTTCCTATCATTAGCCCTCCTATCATTCAAACAGACAAGCCCATGTTGATCCATAAACTCCTTCACAACCCTTCCATTCCCACCTAAAACCTTGCTTCCCCACAGAGGATTGTATGCATTAAAATCCCCAGCCCAGACCATTGGAGATGTAACCCCACTCACCACACCCGCCAAACCTTCAATAGTCAAAGGAATACAGAGATTATAAAAATTCACAACAGAAAACCTGGACAATTTTTTTTTTTTATAACAAATTAAAAATACATTATACAATGCAAAACAAATTGTAAAGAATGATGGGTAGGAATAATAACAAAATAATTAATCCAATGGCCCATTTTGTACTATTTTATACATGCCCCTACTAATATTGTGGATGCTATAGTGGGACACCCAACAAAATGGTGGAAATTGTGGTTTCCATATTGTAGCAATTATGAAGGTTTCCAGTGATGGGTGCACCTTAGCAAAGGATTGCAAAATCAATACAGCAGCAAACCAGTTAGCTATGGCAGAGAGATAAGGTCAAAAATAAGGAGAGGCTTACAGAGAAGTTAATGTAGAAGCTAGTGGAGAGGCTAGTGAAGAAGGTGATGGAGAAGCTCATTGAGAGGCTAGTGGAGAGGCTAGGGAAGAGGCTAATGGAGAGGCTAGCTCTCTCCCTTAGCTTCTCCCTTAAACTTGGTCAAATCACTTTGCCTCTCCTTGAACAATATCCTTCTTCCATTGTTTGTAATAATAAATTGATCCAGCAGCAACAAGAGCAAATCCTGCAGCCCATACTACTGGCTTATTCAGCTCAGTCAAAAAAACTCTGTGTCTACATATTTGAAGCAAGATTGGTTCAGGTTCGCCAATAAGCACATTAAAGGTTTAAATGTAAAGGCATCTAAAATAATCTTCAAAGAAACATGATCTATTGACAACCATTCTCATAATTATACATATCTTATTATTATTATTCAAATGTATAAGGCTGGAAATGCTATTTTCTTCTGAAATAAAACACTGAACATGTTCACCAGGGTTCAGGTTCGCCAATAAGTTAAAGAACAAAATCATTTTAAACACATCTATGGTTGTATTCTAGCTATCTGGCTTTCTCCATCATGGCCACTCAATTAATGTTAACCAATGGCTTAAATGCAGGACTAGGTTATTTCTCATTCATTTGGATAAAATGGTCATCACATCATCAAGCAAATATAATAACACATTGACAATTATTATAGACAAGGAGGAAAAAATGTTAAATTACTGAGATTAATTAATTAATTATTTAATTATCCATTTCTAACTGCAGTAATTTTATTTTATCAGTTCACATTTATATTTCACATTTCATTACCTTGAACAATGCCCTTCTTCCATTTTTTTAATAATAAATTGATCCAGCAGCAACAAGATCCTGCAGCCCATACTATTGGCTTATTCAGCTCAGTCAAAAAACTCTGTATCTACGTATTTGAAGCAAGATTTGAAGTATATCTTCTGCATATTCCTAAAGGTATTCTTCTTAAATAATGTCTCAAATACTGAACTGTAATTTATATACTATGATCTCTGAGAGTTGTCTCTTCTGTGATGTCATAAAGCACATTATGTTACGTTCTGAGTGTCTGTTCTGTTTGTTTTTGTACTTTGTTTATTTATCTTTATTCGAGTCATGTTTCTTTCACGTTCTGTTCCCCGTCTGTTATTGTTCCTGTTCCTGATCCACTCCTTGTCTTTGTCTTTTGCACTTCGGGAGTTTATACATTTCGGGTTTCCTCCGTCTTTGCTTATTATCTCGTTTTCTTCCTTCTTACTTTCTAGATTGCACTTTGTATATATTAGTTAGATGTGTACAGTACTAACCAACTAATCTACTAACATTAGGGATTTAGATTAGGTTACTAACACTACTAATCACTAAGTATCTCACGCTTCTGACTATCGCTGTCTTTCTCGCTCATTATCCTATCTCTGTTAGCTTTTCACTTTCCCTTTCATTCGCACGCTGATTCTCTCTATGCATTCCTCCCCTTCTAACTATGCACGTGTCTGCCTGTTCTTCCAGGTCGTTTATTGTCTATGTGTCTGTCATTCCCAGTCCGTGTCTTTCGTTTCCCCTCGTTATTCTATTAGCGAATTCCCTCGTTATTAGATTAACGATTCCCATTGTTTTTCACCTGTGTTCCTTCCCTCTCTCCTCCCAGTCACACCTGAGTCCTATTGTGTTTTTCCTTCCCTGCCTGTATATTAGTTCAGTGTTCATGTTCGTTCCTGGTATATCTGTTCTTTGTTCTTGTTCTTTCCCGGGTCAGTATTGATTCTATTTCCCTGAGCCTACCTTTCCCGAAGCCAGAGTTATTAGCATTTCCCGAGACTACCCTTTGATTACTACCCCGAGCCTGCCCAGCGATTTTGTCCTTTTGCCCTTCTGATTCCTGAGTATCGACCTTTTGACTGCCCTATTACTACTTCTCTCTGCCTTGCGATTTTGTACCTCTGATTCCCTGATTCTTGGTTTTGACCCCTGCCTGTGAATAAACAACTCTTTTGCCTAATCCCTGATCTGCGTCTGGGTCCTTACCGCGATCGTCACAGGACGTACTGACCAAGATGGACCCAGCAGATCCAGACCAGCTCCGCTCCGCCCTCGAGCAGCAAGGTGCCATGCTCGGACGGCACCAGGACCATCTGGAGCGTGTGACTGAACACCTGCAGTCTCTCACCTCCGGTTTGGCTGAGCTTACCTTCACGCTGCGAGCTCCGGTCATTAACCCCGCACCCCAGCATGCCGCGGCGCCACTTCAACCCGAGCCTTCTTCCGCGCCGGTGCGCGAACCACGTCTGCCTCCTCCTGAGAGATACGCAGGTGAACCGGGAGGTTGCCGTGCGTTCTGACGCAGTGCCAGTTGATCTTCCAACTGCAGCCATCCACGTTCCCAGCAAATTATCCGGGTCGCCTCGTCATCACCCAACTGACCGGTCGTGCCAAGTCCTGGGCTACCACCGCGTGGGAGGGCTCTCTTCCCTGCTGTCAGAGCCTTGACCGGTTTCCGAGGAGATGAGGAGGGTCTTCGACCCGGTCTAAGCAGGGTCACGACGCGGCTCGGGAGATGCTCTACCTACGCCAGGAGGGAGGGTCGGTGTCGGATTACGCCATTTGTTTCCAGACCTTGGCTAACGCCTGTGGCTGGGGAAGGAAGGCGCTGTACGACGCCTTCATCTGTGGACTCTCCGAACATCTTAAGGACGAGATCCTGACTCGTGACCTGCCAGAGTCCTTCGATGACCTGATCAGCCTTGCCATCCGCGTGGACTCCCGGCTTCAGGAGCGTCGTCGCTGGCGTAGTTCCGGAGGTTTTCCGGGTCTGGGAGGACCGGGGGGTCAGGTCACCGATCGGTGCCTACAACCACCCTAGAGCAGCTCCATCTACTACCCCGGGCCTGAACCCATGCAGCTGGATCGGACCCGCCTTTCTCGTCAGGAGCGTGACCGCAGGATGGCCAACCGATCCTGTCTCTACTGCGGTGAGTCTGGGCACTTCATTTCCAACTGCCTACTAAGGAGCCAACGCCCACTAGTTAGCGAGGAGCACTAGTGGGTGTCATTCCTATTGAACGCTCGGGAAACAACGGACCTGCCTCTGGCGAGTGTGCCACTCCCCGGTTCCCCTGTCCCCTAAGTCCCGTGCCAGCCTCCTGCTTGTTCCCCCTCTCCCCTGTTGCATCCCTTCTTCTGTTCCGAGTTCTGTTCCGAGTTCCCTTCCCCTGTTTTTCGAGAAATTTTCTGCCTGTCTGAGATCCTGCTCCGTGTTTTGCCCCTTGCCTGTCTGAGATCCTGCTCCGTGTTTTGCCCCTTGCCTGTCTGAGATCCTGTCCCGTGTTTTGCTCCTTGCCTGTCTGAGATCCCGCCACGTGTTTTGACCTGTAAGATCCCACCCTGTGTTTTGCCCCTTGTCTGCCTGGCTTTCTCCTTCTCCTAGTATCCTGGTCTGTCTGTTTTTCTGTTTTTGTGTGCCTCCTGTTGGAACGCCATGAGGCGTTCCTTTGGGAGGGGGTACTGTTACGTTCTGAGTGTCTGTTCTGTTTGTTTTTGTACTTTGTTTATTTATCTTTATTCGAGTCATGTTTCTTTCACGTTCTGTTCCCGTCTGTTATTGTTCCTGTTCCTGATCCACTCCTTGTCTTTGTCTTTTGCACTTCGGGAGTTTATACATTTGGGTTTCCTCCGTCTTTGCTTATTATCTCGTTTTCTTCCTTCTTACTTTCTAGATTGCACTTTGTATATATTAGTTAGATGTGTACAGTACTAACCAACTAATCTACTAACATTAGGGATTTAGATTAGGTTACTAACACTACTAATCACTAATTATCTCACGCTTCTGACTATCGCTGTCTTTCTCGCTCATTATCCTATCTCTGTTAGCTTTTCACTTTCCCTTTCATTCGCACGCTGATTCTCTCTATGCATTCCTCCCCTTCTAACTATGCACGTGTCTGCCTGTTCTTCCAGGTCGTTTATTGTCTATGTGTCTGTCATTCCCAGTCCGTGTCTTTCGTTTCCCTCGTTATTCTATTAGCGAATTCCCTCGTTATTAGATTAACGATTCCCATTGTTTTCACCTGTGTTCCTTCCCTCTCTCCTCCCAGTCACACCTGAGTCCTATTGTGTTTTTCCTTCCCTGCCTGTATATTAGTTCAGTGTTCATGTTCGTTCCTGGTATATCTGTTCTTTGTTCTTGTTCTTTCCCGGGTCAGTATTGATTCTATTTCCCTGAGCCTACCTTTCCGAAGCCAGAGTTATTAGCATTTCCCGAGACTACCCTTTGATTACTACCCCGAGCCTGCCCAGCGATTTTGTCCTTTTGCCCTTCTGATTCCTGAGTATCGACCTTTTGACTGCCCTATTACTACTTCTCTCTGCCTTGCGATTTTGTACCTCTGATTCCCTGATTCTTGGTTTTGACCCCTGCCTGTGAATAAACAACTCTTTTGCCTAATCCCTGATCTGCGTCTGGGTCCTTACCGCGGTCGTCACACATTAAAGGTTTAAATGTAAAGGCATCTAAAATAATCTTCAAAGAAACATGATTCCATGACAACCATTCTCATAATTACACACTACTTATTATTATTATTCAAATGTATAAGACTGGAAATGCTATTCTCTTCTGAAATAATGTCTCAAAAACCAAAACCGGAACAGACATCCTCTTACACCGCCCTGACATGCGTTTCACCACAACCCACACCTCAGTGATGGAAGTGTCCCCGTCCAAATCAACTCTGTACGCCCTCCAGTAGTCAGGCTTAGCAGCCTTAAATGGTCCTCCTAGCTATAGCCTTCAGCCTTTTATATTTAAATACATTTGCATCCATTGGAAACCGTCTAAGAGCCCGGTAAGGCCTATTCCTATCCCTGACTGACTTGTCACAATCCTTATTCCACCACGGAACCACCTTCCTTGGCGCCACAGGCCCCTTCCTGGGAATGGCCCGCGACACCGCAGCAGAGACCATTGTGGACAGCGTGTCATTCCATGCATCATTAACACGGGCCAATGCCTCATGATACCCCGCAACAAATTCATCCCAGTTAGCCCTACCAAAATTACACACCGCACACCGCTGCCACCCTCTGACAGAAGACCTCTGCCCCACTTACTCAAGACCAGAAAATGGTCACTCCCAATAGTATGGGACCCAAGCACATCCCACTCTGCCTTACAAGCCAGCACACAAGCCAGTTTACTGAGGTAAACTTCAGGTCCAAACATGACTCAGAATTGTTCCTATCATTAGCCCTCCTATCATTCAAACAGACAAGCCCATGTTGATCCATAAACTCCTTCACAACCCTTCCATTCCCATCTAAAACCTTGCTTCCCCACAGAGGATTGTATGCATTAAAATCCCCAGCCCAGACCATCGGAGATGTAACCCCACTCACCACACCCGCCAAACCTTCAATAGTCAAAGGAATACAGGGATTATAAAAATTCACAACAGAAAACCTGGACACTTTTTTTTAAAATAAACAATTAAAAATACATTATACAATGCAAAACAAATTGTAAAGAATGATGGTAGGAATAAAAACAAAAGAATTAATCCAATGGCCCATTTTGTACTATTTTATATATGCCCCTACTAATATTGTGGATGCTATAGTGGGACACCCAACAAAATGGTGGAAATTGTGGTTTCCATATTGTAGCAATTATGAAGGTTTCCAGTGATGGGTGCACCTTAGCAAAGGATTGCAAAATCAATACAGCAGCAAACCAGTTAGCTATGGCAGAGAGATAAGGTCAAAAATAAGGAGAGGCTTACAGAGAAGTTAATGTAGAAGCTAGTGGAGAGGCTAGTGAAGAAGGTAATGGAGAAGCTAGTGGAGAAGCTAATTGAGAGGCTAGTGGAGAGGCTAGGAAGAGGCTAATGGAGAGGCTAGCTCTCTCCTTAGCTTCTCCCTTAAACTTGGTCAAATCACTTTGCCTCTCCTTGAACAATATCCTTCTTCCATTGTTTGTAATAATAAATTGATCCAGCAGCAACAAGAGCAAATCCTGCAGCCCATACTACTGGCTTATTCAGCTCAGTCAAAAAACTCTGTGTCTACATATTTGAAGCAAGATTGGTTCAGGTTCGCCAATAAGCACATTAAAGGTTTAAATGTAAAGGCATCTAAAATAATCTTCAAAGAAACATGATCTATTGACAACCATTCTCATAATTATACATATCTTATTATTATTATTCAAATGTATAAGGCTGGGAATGCTATTTTCTTCTGAAATAAAACACTGAACATGTTCACCAGGGTTCAGGTTCGCCAATAAGTTAAAGAACAAAATCATTTTAAACACATCTATGGTTGTATTCTAGCTACCTGGCTTTCTCCATCATGGCCACTCAATTAATGTTAACCAATGGCTTAAATGCAGGACTAGGTTATTTCTCATTCATTTGGATAAAATGGTCATCACATCATCAAGCAAATATAATAACACATTGACAATTATTATAGACAAGGAGGAAAAAATGATAAATTACTGAGATAATTAATTAATTATTTAATTATCCATTTCTAACTGCAGTAATTTTATTTTATCAGTTCACATTTATATTTCACATTTCATTACCTTGAACAATGCCCTTCTTCCATTTTTTGTAATAATAAATTGATCCAGCAGCAACAAGAGCAAATCCTGCAGCCCATACTATTGGCTTATTCAGCTCAGTCAAAAAACTCTGTATCTACATATTTGAAGCAAGATTTGAAGTATATCTTCTGCAGATTCCTTAAGGTACTGTATTCTTCTGAAATAATGTCTCAAATACTGAACTGTGATTTATATTCTATTATCTCTGAGAGTTCTCTTCTGTGATGTCATAAAGCACATTAAAGGTTTAAATGTAAAGGCATCTAAAATAATCTTCAAAGAAACATGATTCCATGACAACCATTTTCATAATTACACACTACTTATTGTTATTATTATTATTATTATTAGTAGTAGTAGTAGTAGTAGTGTGAGGGTCCGCCACTAGATGTCGTTATTTGTTACCTTTTTAGTTGCTTTGCCCTGTTTTATTCTCGTAAAAAACGGGAGTGCCATCTGGGCGGCAATTGGCTGACTGCCCCAGGAAGGGGGGAGGGAAGCCAGCACACACAGTTCGCTGCGCACAGGATTGGTTCTGGGGTACCGGATTTACAGCCGACAGCACGACGAGTGCTGTCTCGGAGGAGGCAGCGCTTCGCCTTTGTCACTGCCGGCCACAGGACTACGGCAGCTAACTATGAGGGAAGGGGATTGAACTAAGCACAGAGGGTAATTGGCTACCAAAACGGGAGAAAATCGGAAAATTTTTATTATACAATTTTTTTTTTAAAGAACAGTAAATAATACTGGGCTTATCACACTTCCCTGAGGAATGCCCCAATCTATCCCCACCGAATCCGAGAGCCCCATCCTCTCACCTGAATTGTTTGTTTTAACAACAAAAAAAACAATCCAATTAAACATTCTGCCCTGAAGGCCAAGCCCCCGCAACTTGTGAAACAAATCCTCCCTCCAAAGAGTGTCAAACGCCTTTTCTATATCGAGGAAAATAGTCATGAGAATCTCCTTGTTCTCCACAGCCGAGTGAACATCAGCATCAAGCACCAACACATTGTCCATCGTGCCCCTGCCCCTCCTAAAGCCACTCTGATAATTGACTAAATATGAGCAAATAAATACACTAATCGATCAGCCACCACTGATCCAGAAACCAAAACCGGAACAGACATCCTCTTATACCGCCCTATTATTATAGACAAGGAAAAAACGTTAAATTACTGAGATTAATTAATTATCCATTTCTAACTGCAGTAATTTTATTTTATCAGTTCACATTTATATTTCACATTTCATTACCATGAACAATGCCCTTCTTCCATTTTTTTAAATAACAAATTGATCCAGCAGCAACAAGAGCAAATCCTGCAGCTCATACTATTGGCTTATTCAGCTCAGTCAAAAACTCTGTATCTACGAATTTGAAGCAAGATTTGAAGTATATCTTCTGCATATTCCTAAAGGTATTCTTCTTAAATAATGTCTCAAATACTGAACTGTAATTTATATACTATTATCTCTGAGAGTTGTCTCTTCTGTGATGTCATAAAGCACATTAAAGGTTTAAAATGTAAAGGCATCTAAAATAATCTTCAAAGAAACATGATTCCATGACAACCATTCTCATAATTACACACTACTTATTATTATTATTCAAATGTATAAGGCTGGAAATGCTATTCTCTTCTGAAATAATGTCTCAAAAAGCAAAACTGAACAGACATCCTCTTACACCGGCCTGACATGCGTTTCACCACAACCCACACCTCAGTGATGGAAGTGTCCTGTCCCAAATCAACTCACAATACGCCCTCCAGTAGTCAGGCTTAGCAGCCTTAAATGGTCCTCCTAGCTATAGCCTTCAGCCTTTTATATTTAAATACATTTGCTTCCATTGAAACTGTCTAAGAGCCCCGGTAAGCCCTATTCCTATCCCTGACTGACTTGTCACAATCCTTATTCCACCACGGAACCATCTTCCTTGGCGCCACAGGCCCTTCCTGGGAATGGCTCGGGACACCACAGCAGAGACCATTGTGGACAGCGTGTCATTCCATGCATCATTAACACGGGCCAATGCCTCATGATACCCCACAACAAATTCATCCCAGTTAGCCCTACCAAAATTACACACCGCACACCGCTGCCACCCTCTGACAGAAGACCTCTGCCCCACTTACTCAAGACCAGAAAATGGTCACTCCCAATAGTATGGGACCCAAGCACATCCCACTCTGCCTTACAAGCCAGCACACCAGAGGTAAACTTCAGGTCCAAACATGACTCGGAATTGTTCCTATCATTAGCCCTCCTATCATTCAAACAGACAAGCCCATGTTGATCCATAAACTCCTTCACAACCCTTCCATTCCCACCTAAAACCTTGCTTCCCACAGAGGATTGTATGCATTAAAATCCCCAGCCCAGACCATTGGAGATGTAACCCCACTCACCACACCCGCCTAAACCTTCAATAGTCAAAGGAATACAGAGATTATAAAAATTCACAACAGAAAACCTGGACAATTTTTTTTTTTTTATAACAAATTAAAAATACATTATACAATGCAAAACAAATTGTAAAGAATGATGGGTAGGAATAATAACAAAATAATTAATCCAATGGCCCATTTTGTACTATTTTATACATGCCCCTACTAATATTGTGGATGCTATAGTGGGACACCCAACAAAATGGTGGAAATTGGTTTCCATATTGTACAACAATTATAGAAGGTTTCCAGTGATGGGTGCACCTTAGCAAAGGATTGCAAAATCAATACAGCAGCAAAC
>JAINUG010002571.1:0-10051 GCA_029706075.1 Aldrovandia affinis | reverse complement strand
CCAATACCTACACGTATGCTTTACACTGACTAAACCAGCTAGATTTGCCGCTTACATTAGAAATGTCACGCCATTGCCCATTGAATTGAATGGGATAGCCAAAGTTAGCATGTTTCCGACTGGTTTTAAATACTTTTCCACCGATTTGACCGGGAAAACGGCCTGGTTAATGAGGGGGCGTACACAAAGCCAATACCAGTATGTTTTACACTGATTAAAACTGCTAGATTTGCCAACTACATTAAAATGTCACACCACAAGTTATCGCTGCCATTGAATTGAATGGATAGCCAGTTAGCATGTGTTTCCGACTTGTTTTTAAAATGACTTTTTCCGACTGATTTGGACCGGGAAAATGGCCTTGTTAATGAGGGGCGGCAAAGCTTATACACATAGCGATGCTTTACACTGACTAAAACGCTGATCTTCGCCACATTAGGAAAATGTCACGCCGCTGCTATCGCTGCCATTGAATTGAATGGATAGCCAGTTAGCACGCTTCCGATTTGTTTTAAACTACTTTTCCGACCGATTTGGACCGGGAAAACGGCCTGGTTAATGAGGGGGCGAAAGCCAATACCCAGTACGCTTTTAACTGATTAAAACGCTGATTTGCCGCCACATTAAAAATGTCACACTGCTGCTATCGCGCCATTGAATTGAATGGATAGCCAGTTAGCATGTTTCCACTTGTTTTAAAATGACTTTTCCGACCGATTTGGACCGAAAACGGCCTGGTTAATGAGGGGGTGTGTCAAAGCCAATACCTAGCGATGCTTTACACTGACTAAACCGCTAGATTCGCCGCTACATTAGAAAATGTCACGCCACAAGCATCGCTGCCATTGAATTGAATGGATAGCCAGTTAGCATGTTTCCGACTTGTTTTAAATGACTTTTCCGACCGATTTGGACCGGGAAAACGGCCTGGTTAATGAGGGGGTGTGTCAAAGCCAATACCTAGCGATGCTTTACACTGACTAAACCACTAGATTCGCCGCTACATTAGAAAATGTCACGCTGCTGCTATCGCTGCCATTGAATTGAATGGATAGCCAGTTAGCATGTTTCCGACTTGTTTTAAAACAACTTTTCCGACCGATTTGGACCGAAAACAGCCTGGTTAATGAGGGTGCTTGTCAAAGCCAATACCTAGCGATGTTTTACACTGACTAAACCACTAGATTTGCGGCTACATTAAAAATGTCACGCTGCTATCGCTGCCATTGAATTGAATGGATAGCCAGTTAGCATGTTTCCGACTTGTTTTAAAACGACTTTTCCGACCGATTTGGACCGGGAAAACGGCCTGGTTAATGAGGGGCGTGTCAAAGCCAATACCTAGCGATGCTTTACACTGACTAAAACCGCCAGATTCGCCGCTACATTAGAAACTGTCACGCCGCTGCTATCGCTGCCATTGAATTGAATGGATAGCCAGTTAGCACGCTTCCACTTGTTTTAAAACTACTTTTCCGACCGATTTGGACCGGGAAAACGGCCTGGTTAATGAGGGGGCGTGTCAAAGCCAATACCTAGCGATGTTTTACACTGACTAAACCGCTAGATTTGCCGCTTACATTAAAAATGTCACACCGCTGCTATCGCTGCCATTGAATTGAATGGATAGCCAGTTAGCATGTTTCCGACTTGTTTTAAAACAACTTTTCCACCGATTTGGACCGGGAAAACGGCCTGGTTAATGAGGGGTGTGTCAAAGCCAATACCTAGCGATGCTTTACACTGACTAAACCACTAGATTCGCCGCCTACATTAGAAAAATGTCACGCCGCTGCCATCGCTGCCATTGAATTGAATGGATAGCCAGTTAGCATGTTTCCGACTTGTTTTAAACGACTTTTCCGACTCGATTTGGACCGGGAAACGGCCTGGTTAATGAGGGGCGAAAGCCAATACCTAGCGATGCTTTTACACTGACTAAAACGCTAGATTCGCCGCTACATTAGAAACTGTCACGCCGCTGCTATCGCTGCCATTGAATTGAATGGATAGCCAGTTAGCATGCTTTCCGGACTTGTTTTAAACTACTTTTCCGACCGATTTGGACCGGGAAAAACGGCCTGGTTAATGAGGGGGCGGTCAAAGCCAATACTCAGCGATGTTTTACACTGACTAAAACCGCTAGATTTGCGGCCACATTAAAAATGTCACACCGCTGCTATCGCTGCCATTGAATTGAATGGATAGCCAGTTAGACAGTTTCACTTGTTTTAAACGACTTTTCCGACCGATTTGAAAACAGCCTGGAAAGGGGCGCCTACCTATTGTTAATGAGGGGCGACATTAAAAATGTCACAATACCTAGCGCATGTTTTACATGATTAAACCAGTTAGCATGTTTCTGAGTTTTAAACAACTTTTCGCTAAACGGCCAGTTAAAAAATGTCCTAGCGATGCTTTACACTGATTAAACTGCTAGATTTGCTGCTACATTTGAAACTGAATGGATAGCCAGTGAATTGAATGGATGTTTCCGTTTCCGACTTGTTTAAAAATGACTTTTCCACCGATTTGGACCGGGAAAATGGCCTGGTTAATGAGGGGTGTGTCAAAGCCAATACCTAGCGATGTTTTACACTGACTAAACCACCAGATTCGCCGCCACATTAGAAAATGTCACGCCGCTGCCATCGCTGCCATTGAATTGAATGGATAGCCAGTTAGCATGTTTCCTACTTGTTTTAAACTACTTTTTCCGACCGAGAAAACAGCCTGGTTAATGAGGGTGCTTGGCTTACAATACCTAGATTTTGCGCTACATGTTTTACACTGACTAAACTGAATGGATAGATTTGCGGCTACATTAAAAATGGCCTGGTTAATGAGGGTCACACTGCTATCGCTAATGAATTGAATGGATAGCCAGTTAGCATGTTTCCGACTTGTTTTAAAACTTTTTCCGACCGATTTGGACCGGGAAAACGGCCTGGTTAATGAGGGGGCGTGTCAAAGCCAATACCTAGCGATGCTTTACACTGACTAAACGCTAGATTTGCGGCCACATTAAAAACTGTCACGCCTGCTATCGCTGCCATTGAATTGAATGGATAGCCAGTTAGCACGCTTTCCGACTTGTTTTAAAACTACTTTTCCGACCGATTTGGACCGAAACGCCTGGTTAATGAGGGGGCGTGTCAAAGCCAATACCTAGCGATGTTTTACACTGACTAAACCGCTAGATTTGCTGCTACATTAAAAACTGTCACACCGCTGCTATCGCTGCCATTGAATTGAATGGATAGCCAGTTAGCATGTTTCCGACTTGTTTTAAACGACTTTTCCGACCGATTTGGACCGGGAAAACGGCCTGGTTAATGAGGGGGCGATCAAAGCCAATACCTAGCGATGTTTTACACTGATTAAACTGCTAGATTTGCTGCTACATTAAAAATGTCACACCATGCTATCGCTGCCATTGAATTGAATGGATAGCCAGTTAGCATGTTTCCGACTTGTTTTAAAATGACTTTTCCGACCGATTTGGACCGGGAAAATGGCCTGGTTAATGAGGGGGTGTGTCAAAGCCAATACCTAGCGATGCTTTACACTGACTAAAACCACTAGATTCGCCGCTACATTAGAAAATGTCACAACTGCCATCGCTGCCATTGAATTGAATGGATAGCCAGTTAGCATGTTTCCGACTTGTTTTAAACGACTTTTCCGACCGATTTGGACCGGGAAAACGGCCTGGTTAATGAGGGGCGATCAAAGCCAATACCTAGCGATGTTTTACACTGATTAAACTGCTAGATTTGCCGCTACATTTAAAAATGTCACACCGCTGCTATCGCCATTGAATTGAATGGATAGCCAGTTAGCATGTTTCCCACTTGTTTTAAAAACTACTTTTCCGACCGATTTGGACCGGGAAAACGGCCTGGTTAATGAGGGGTGTGTCAAAGCCAATACCTAGCGATGCTTTACACTGACTAAACCACTAGATTCGCCGCTACATTAAAAATGTCACACCGCTGCCATCGCTGCCATTGAATTGAATGGATAGCCAGTTAGCATGTTTCCGACTTGTTTTAAACGACTTTTCCGACCGATTTGGACCGGGAAAACGGCCTGGTTAATGAGGGTGCTTGTCAAAGCCAATACCTAGCGATGTTTTACACTGACTAAACCACTAGATTTGCCGCTACATTAAAAATGTCACGCCGTTGCCATCGCTGCCATTGAATTGAATGGATAGCCAGTTAGCATGTTTCCGACTTGTTTTAAAACGACTTTTCCGACCGATTTGGACCGGGAAAACGGCCTGGTTAATGAGGGGGCGTGTCAAAGCCAATACCTAGCGATGCTTTACACTGACTAAACCGCTAGATTCGCCGCTACATTAGAAAAATGTCACGCCGCTGCTATCGCTGCCATTGAATTGAATGGATAGCCAGTTAGCATGTTTCCGACTTGTTTTAAACTACTTTTCCGACCGATTTGGACCGGGAAAACGGCCTGGTTAATGAGGGGCGGTCAAAGCCAATACCTAGCGATGTTTTACACTGACTAAACCGCTAGATTTGCCGCTACATTAAAAATGTCACGCCGCTGCTATCGCTGCCATTGAATTGAATGGATAGCCAGTTAGCATGTTTCCGACTTGTTTTAAATGACTTTTCCGACCGATTTGGACCGGGAAAACGGCCTGGTTAATGAGGGGCGTGTCAAAGCCAATACCTAGCGATGTTTTACACTGACTAAACCGCTAGATTTGCCGCTACATTAGAAAATGTCACACCACTGCTATCGCTGCCATTGAATTGAATGGATAGCCAGTTAGCATGTTTCCGACTTGTTTTAAACTACTTTTCCCGACGATTTGGACCGGGAAAACGGCCTGGTTAATGAGGGGGCGTGTCAAAGCCAATACCTAGCGATGCTTTACACTGACTAAACTGCTAGATTCGCCGCTACATTAAAAAATGTCACGCCGCTGCTATCGCTGCCATTGAATTGAATGGATAGCCAGTTAGCATGTTTCCGACTTGTTTTAAACTACTTTTCCGACCGATTTGGACCGGGAAAACGCCTGGTTAATGAGGGGCGTGTCAAAGCCAATACCTAGCGATGCTTTACACTGACTAAACCACTAGATTCGCCGCTACATTAGAAAATGTCACGCCGATGCTATCGCTGCCATTGAATTGAATGGATAGCCAGTTAGCATGTTTCCGACTTGTTTTAAACTACTTTTCCGACCGATTTGGACCGGGAAAACGCCTGGTTAATGAGGGGGCGTGTCAAAGCCAATACCTAGCGATGCTTTACACTGACTAAACCGCTAGATTCGCCGCTACATTAAAAATGTCACGCCGCTGCTATCGCTATTGAATTGAATGGATAGCCAGTTAGCATGTTTCCGACTTGTTTTAAACTACTTTTCCCGACCGATTTGGACCGGGAAAACGGCCTGGTTAATGAGGGGAGTGTCAAAGCCAATACCTAGCGATGCTTTACACTGACTAAACCGCTAGATTCGCCGCTACATTAGAAAATGTCACGCCGCTGCTATCGCTGCCATTGAATTGAATGGATAGCCAGTTAGCATGTTTCCGACTTGTTTTAAAACTACTTTTCCGACCGATTTGGACCGAAAACGGCCTGGTTAATGAGGGGGGGTGTCAAAGCCAATACCTAGCGATGCTTTACACTGACTAAACCGCTAGATTCGCCGCTACATTAAAAATGTCACGCCGATGCTATCGCTGCCATTGAATTGAATGGATAGCCAGTTAGCATGTTTCCGACTTGTTTTAAACTACTTTTCCGACCGATTTGGACCGGGAAAACGGCCTGGTTAATGAGGGGCGTGTCAAAGCCAATACCTAGCGATGCTTTACACTGACTAAACCGCTAGATTCGCCGCTACATTAGAAAATGTCACGCCGCTGCTATCGCTGCCATTGAATTGAATGGATAGCCAGTTAGCATGTTTCCGACTTGTTTTAAAACTACTTTTCCGACCGATTTGGACCGGGAAAACGGCCTGGTTAATGAGGGGCGTGTCAAAGCCAATACCTAGCGATGCTTTACACTGACTAAACCGCTAGATTCGCCGCTACATTAAAAAATGTCACGCCCGCTGCTATCGCTGCCATTGAATTGAATGGATAGCCAGTTAGCATGTTTCCGACTTGTTTTAAACTACTTTTCCGACCGATTTGGACCGGGAAAACGGCCTGGTTAATGAGGGGGCGATCAAAGCCAATACCTAGCGATGCTTTACACTGACTAAACCGCTAGATTCGCCGCTACATTAAAAATGTCACGCCGCTGCTATCGCTGCCATTGAATTGAATGGATAGCCAGTTAGCATGTTTCCGACTTGTTTTAAACTACTTTTCCGACCGATTTGGACCGGGAAAACGGCCTGGTTAATGAGGGGCGTGTCAAAGCCAATACCTAGCGATGCTTTTTACACTGACTAAACCACTAGATTCGCCGCTACATTACAAAATGTCACGCCGATGCTATCGCTGCCATTGAATTGAATGGATAGCCAGTTAGCATGTTTCCGACTTGTTTTAAAACTACTTTTCCGACTGATTTGGACCGGGAAAACGGCCTGGTTAATGAGGGGGCGTGTCAAAGCCAATACCTAGCGATGCTTTACACTGACTAAACCGCTAGATTCGCCGCTACATTAGAAAATGTCACGCCGCTGCTATCGCTGCGATTGAATTGAATGGATAGCCAGTTAGCATGTTTCCGACTTGTTTTAAACTACTTTTCCGACCGATTTGGACCGGGAAAACGGCCTGGTTAATGAGGGGGCGTGTCAAAGCCAATACCTAGCGATGCTTTACACTGACTAAACCGCTTAGATTCGCCGCTACATTAGAAAATGTCACGCCGCTGCTATCGCTGCCATTGAATTGAATGGATAGCCAGTTAGCATGTTTCCGACTTGTTTTAAACTACTTTTCCGACCGATTTGGACCGGGAAAACGGCCTGGTTAATGAGGGGGCGCGGTCAAAGCCAATACCTAGCGATGCTTTACACTGACTAAACCGCTAGATTCGCCGCTACATTAAAAAATGTCACGCCGCTATCGCTGCCATTGAATTGAATGGATAGCCAGTTAGCATGTTTCCGACTTGTTTTAAACTACTTTTCCGACCGATTTGGACCGGGAAAACGGCCTGGTTAATGAGGGGCGTGTCAAAGCCAATACCTAGCGATGCTTTACACTGACTAAACCGCTAGATTCGCCGCTACATTAGAAAATGTCACGCCGATGCTATCGCTGCCATTGAATTGAATGGATAGCCAGTTAGCATGTTTCCGACTTGTTTTAAACTACTTTTCCGACCGATTTGGACCGGGAAAACGGCCTGGTTAATGAGGGGGCGTGTCAAAGCCAATACCTAGCGATGCTTTACACTGACTAAACCTGCTAGATTTGCTGCTACATTAGAAAATGTCACGCCGATGCTATCGCTGCCATTGAATTGAATGGATAGCCAGTTAGCATGTTTCCGACTTGTTTTAAACTACTTTTCCGACCGATTTGGACCGGGAAAACGGCCTGGTTAATGAGGGGCGTGTCAGCCAATACCTAGCGATGCTTTACACTGACTAAACCGCTAGATTTGCCGCTACATTAGAAAATGTCACGCCATTGCTATCGCTGCCATTGAATTGAATGGATAGCCAGTTAGCATGTTTCCGACTTGTTTTAAACTACTTTTCCGACCGATTTGGACCGGGAAAACGCCTGGTTAATGAGGGGGCGTGTCAAAGCCAATACCTAGCGATGCTTTACACTGACTAAACCGCTAGATTTTCGCCGCTACATTAGAAAATGTCACGCCGCTGCTATCGCTGCCATTGAATTGAATGGATAGCCAGTTAGCATGTTTCCGACTTGTTTTAAAACTACTTTTCCGACCGATTTGGACCGGGAAAACGGCCTGGTTAATGAGGGGGCGTGTCAAAGCCAATACCTAGCGATGCTTTACACTGACTAAACCGCTAGATTCGCCGCTACATTAGAAAATGTCACGCCGCTGCTATCGCTGCCATTGAATTGAATGGATAGCCAGTTAGCATGTTTCCGACTTGTTTTAAACTACTTTTCCGACCGATTTGGACCGGGAAAACGGCCTGGTTAATGAGGGGCGTCAAAGCCAATACCTAGCGATGTTTTACACTGACTAAACCGCTAGATTCGCCGCTACATTAAAAAATGTCACACCGCTGCTATCGCTGCCATTGAATTGAATGGATAGCCAGTTAGCATGTTTCCGACTTGTTTTAAACGACTTTTCCGACCGATTTGGACCGGGAAAACGGCCTGGTTAATGAGGGGCGTATCAAAGCCAATACCTAGCGATGTTTTACACTGATTAAACTGCTAGATTCGCCGCTACATTAAAAATGTCACACGCTGCTATCGCTGCCATTGAATTGAATGGATAGCCAGTTAGCATGTTTCCGACTTGTTTTAAAATGACTTTTCCGACCGATTTGGACCGGGAAAACGGCCTGGTTAATGAGGGGCGTGTCAAAGCCAATACCTAGCGATGCTTACACTGACTAAACCACTAGATTCGCCGCTACATTAGAAAATGTCACGCCGCTGCTATCGCTGCCATTGAATTGAATGGATAGCCAGTTAGCATGTTTCCGACTTGTTTTAAACTACTTTTCCGACCGATTTGGACCGGGAAAACGGCCTGGTTAATGAGGGGCGTGTCAAAGCCAATACCTAGCGATGCTTTACACTGACTAAACCGCTAGATTTGCCGCCATTAAAAAATGTCACGCCGCTGCTATCGCTGCCATTGAATTGAATGGATAGCCAGTTAGCATGTTTCCGACTTGTTTTAAAACTACTTTTCCGACCGATTTGGACCGGGAAAACGCCTGGTTAATGAGGGGGCGTCAAAGCCAATACCTAGCGATGCTTTACACTGACTAAACCGCTAGATTCGCCGCTACATTAGAAAATGTCACGCCACATGCTATCGCTGCCATTGAATTGAATGGATAGCCAGTTAGCATGTTTCCGACTTGTTTTAAACTACTTTTCCGACCGATTTGGACCGGGAAAACGGCCTGGTTAATGAGGGGCGTGTCAAAGCCAATACCTAGCGATGTTTTACACTGACTAAACCGCTAGATTTGCCGCTACATTAGAAAATGTCACGCCGATGCTATCGCTGCCATTGAATTGAATGGATAGCCAGTTAGCATGTTTCCGACTTGTTTTAAATGACTTTTCCGACCGATTTGGACCGGGAAAACGGCCTGGTTAATGAGGGGTGTGTCAAAGCCAATACCTAGCGATGTTTTACACTGACTAAACCACTAGATTTGCCGCTACATTAAAAATGTCACGCCGCTGCTATCGCTGCTATTGAATTGAATGGATAGCCAGTTAGCATGTTTCCGACTTGTTTTAAAACGACTTTTCCGACCGATTTGGACCGGGAAAACGCCTGGTTAATGAGGGGCGTGTCAAAGCCAATACCTAGCGATGTTTTACACTGACTAAAACGCTTAGATTCGCCGCTACATTAGAAAATGTCACGCGCTGCTATCGCTGCCATTGAATTGAATGGATAGCCAGTTAGCATGTTTCCGACTTGTTTTAAAACTACTTTTCCAACCGATTTGGACCGGGAAAATGGCCTGGTTAATGAGGGGGCGTGTCAAAGCCAATACCTAGCGATGCTTTACACTGACTAAACCGCTAGATTTGCCGCTACATTAAAAAATGTCACGCCACTATCGCTGCCATTGAATTGAATGGATAGCCAGTTAGCATGTTTCCGACTTGTTTTAAACGACTTTTCCGACCGATTTGGACCGAAAACGGCCTGGTTAATGAGGGGGTGTCAGCCAATACCTAGCGATGCTTTACACTGATTAAAACCGCTAGATTCGCCGCTACATTAGAAAATGTCACGCCGCTGCTATCGCTGCCATTGAATTGAATGGATAGCCAGTTAGCATGTTTCCGACTTGTTTTAAACACTTTTCAGACCGATTGGACCGGGAAAATGGCCTGGTTAATGAGGG
>JAINUG010002570.1:0-10052 GCA_029706075.1 Aldrovandia affinis | reverse complement strand
TGGAACTTTCCAGTACTCTAAAATGGTGATATGGTATGTAGAAGAGGAATATTTAAAATGATGTTTTTAAATATCTATATTTGTGATGTTGCAGTTATTACCTGAACAAAAGCACTGACTTTTGTTGGGGTAGTTTTCAGCAACCTATGCTGCTGCATTGACTAGTTCAACTGTTTAGCAGGTCTATTCCAAAACATTAGTTGAAACACAGGGTATCCTGCTATGGGACAACTATGACTCTGCTGGGTGGGGCAGGACATTTGTTTCAAGTTTCAAATCTCCTAGCCTTGAAAGCAGCTTTTAATTGTACTTCAACTTTTAGTATTACTCTGATTTTTTAAAAATAGAAAGTGCTATCAAGTTGGGGCATAATTTGGCTGGGGAAAACTTCAGGGAAACATTTACAAACAACAGAGTTTGAAGATAAATGATTTAAATGAAGACATTCTCATTCCTGTTTTGAAAGACACAGTTGGGGACCCTATCAAAAGCATTAACTTGTGTCTATTTTTTCAGTAAGTGCTTTTGTTGGGGGTACTTTTCAGTGGACAATGCACCTACAATTGATACGAAGAGCAACGTTAGGCGACATTCTTCCATTTTTGTTTTAGAATTGTTAAACCTCCACATTGAGGTTACTTCAAATGGAGCATTCATTTGTCATGTTTAACAGTAAGTGCTTCCTTTTGGGGTAGCTTCAATTGTTATTATTAGCACTTTACAGCACACTAGATGGTGCTGTTGTATGTATAAGGGAAATATTTACACTGGGGATTTCATTGTCCATATTTAATTCTTGCAAAGAGCTATTGCTTGTTGAAAAGCTGTGATATTTAAATAGTCAATTGAATCATTGCAGCTTCAAATTCTCCATTGTGGTTAAATCATGTGATTAAATGTGGCTATATTAAAACTCCTTTTCCTTATGACCATTAACAACACATCAACATAATGGCTGATTATTGTGTAAGAATTGCAGTTGAAGGGGGAGGAGCCTCTAGCACCATTCATTAAATGCAATGATTCTTAGTGTTAAAATCTATTAACCTCCATTCAGTTAGTTTGGGTGGCTTGAAATAGGAGCACCATGAGATAAGCACTGTCTGAGGGCAACATTTTCTTTGTCAGCAGAGTAATTAATTTAACTTTTTT
Organism: Aldrovandia affinis; assembly: GCA_029706075.1. Lineage (NCBI taxonomy): Eukaryota > Metazoa > Chordata > Actinopteri > Notacanthiformes > Halosauridae > Aldrovandia > Aldrovandia affinis. Next base: position 8,900 of record JAINUG010002570.1, on the reverse strand, counting down.
TAATCTTGATTTTTTATTGGTAAACCTCCACATTGAGGTTACTTCAAACAGAGCATTCATTTGTCATGTTTAACAGTAAGTGCTTCCTTTTGGGGTAGCTTCAATTGTGCCATAATTTATCTGTCTCATGTGCCTGAATGTTGCATTTTTTCTGGAACTTTCCAGTACTCTAAATGGTGATATGGTATGTAGAATAGGATGTTTTTAAATATCTATATTTGTGATGTTGCAGTTGGTTACCTGAACAAAAGCACTGACTTGTGTTGTTTCTCCAGCAAGTGCTTTTTGTTGGGGTAGTTTTCAGAAACCTATGCTGCTGCATTGACTACTTCAACTGTTTAGCAGGTCTATTGCAAAACATTAGTTGAAACACAGGGTAACTGCCAGTGGACAACTATGACTCTGCTGGGTGGGGTAGGAATTTTGTTTCAAGTTTCAAATCTTCCTAGCCTTGAAAGCAGCTTTAATTGTACTTCAACTTTACTATTACTCTGATTTTTTTTTATAGAAAGTGCTATCAAGTTGGGGCATAATTTGGCTGGGGAAAACTTCAGGGAAACATTTACAAACAACAGAGTTTGAAGATAAATGATTTAAATGAAGACATTCTCATTCCTGTTTTGAAAGACACAGTTGGGACCCTATCAAAAGCATTAACTTGTCTCTATTTTTCAGTAAGTGCTTTTTGTTGGGGTACTTTTCAGTGGACAATGCACCTACAATTGATACGAAGAGCAACGTTAGGCGACATTCTTCCATTTTTGTTTTAGAATTGTTAAACCTCCACATTGAGGTTATTTCAAATGGAGCATTCATTTGTCATGTTTAACCGTAAGTGCTTCCTTTTGGGGTAGCTTCAATTGTGCCATACAGCACTTTACAGCACACTAGATGGTGCTGTTGTATGTATAAGGGACATATTTACACTGGGGATTTCATTGTCCATATTTAATTCTTGCAAAGAGCTATTGCTTGTTGAATAGCTGTGATATTTAAATAGTCAATTGAATCATTGCAGCTTCAAATTCTCCATTGTGGTTAAATCATGTGATTAAATGTGGCGCTTATATTAAACTCCTTTTCCTTATGACCATTAACAACACATCAACATAATGGCCGATTATTGTGTAAGAATTGCAGTTGAAGGGGGAGGAGCCTCTAGCACCATTCATTAAATGCAATGATTCTTAGTGTTAAAATCTATTAACCTCCATTCAGTTAGTTTGGGTGGCTTGAAATAGGAGCACCATGAGATAAGCACTGTCTGAGGGCAACATTTTCTTTGTCAGCAGAGTAATTAATTTAACTTTTTTTAATCTTGATTTTTTATTGGTAAACCTCCACATTGAGGTTACTTCAAACAGAGCATTCATTTGTCATGTTTAACAGTAAGTGCTTCCTTTGGGGTAGCTTCAATTGTGCCATAATTTATCTGTCTCATGTTCCTGAATCTTGCATTTTTTTCTGCAACTTTCCAGTACTCTAAATGGTGATATGGTATGTAGAAGAGGAATATTTAAAAATGATGTTTTTAAATATCTATATTTGTGATGTTGCAGTTGGTTACCTGAACAAAAGCACTGACTTGTGTTGTTTCTCCAGCAAGTGCTTTTTGTTGGGGTAGTTTTCAGAAACCTATGCTGCTGCATTGACTACTTCAACTGTTTAGCAGGTCTATTGCAAAACATTAGTTGAAACACAGGGTAACTGCCAGTGGACAACTATGACTCTGCTGGGTGGGGTAGGAATTTTGTTTCAAGTTTCAAATCTTCCTAGCCTTGAAAGCAGCTTTAATTGTACTTCAACTTTACTATTACTCTGATTTTTTTTAATTGCTATCAAGTTGGGGCATAATTTGGCTGGGGAAAACTTCAGGGAAACATTTACAAACAACAGAGTTTGAAGATAAATGATTTAAATGAAGACATTCTCATTCCTGTTTTGAAAGACACAGTTGGGACCCTATCAAAAGCATTAACTTGTATCTATTTTTCAGTAAGTGCTTTTTGTTGGGGTACTTTTCAGTGGACAATGCACCTACAATTGATAAGTAGAGCAACGTTAGGCGACATTCTTCCATTTTTGTTTTAGAATTGTTAAACCTCCACATTGAGGTTATTTCAAATGGAGCATTCATTTGTCATGTTTAACCGTAAGTGCTTCCTTTGGGGTAGCTTCAATTGTGCCATACAGCACTTTACAGCACACTAGATGGTGCTGTTGTATGTATAAGGGACATATTTACACTGGGGATTTCATTGTCCATATTTAATTTTTGCAAAGAGCTATTGCTTGTTGAATAGCTGTGATATTTAAATAGTCAATTGAATCATTGCATCTTCAAATTCTCCATTGTGGTTAAATCATGTGATTAAATGTGGCGCTTAAAATGAAACTCCTTTTCCTTATGACCATTAACAACACATCAACATAATGGGCGATTATTGTGTAAGAATTGCAGTTGAATGGGGAGGAGCCTCTAGCACCATTCATTAAATGCAATGATTCTTAGTGTTAAAAACAGGATGAATCTATTAACCTCCATTCAGTTAGTTTGGGTGGCTTGAAATAGGAGCACCATGAGATAAGCACTGTCTGAGGGCAACATTTTCTTTGTAAGCAGAGTAATTAATTTAACTTTTTTTAATCTTGATTTTTTATTGGTAAACCTCCACATTGAGGTTACTTCAAACAGAGCATTCATTTGTCATGTTTAACAGTAAGTGCTTCCTTTTGGGGTAGCTTCAATTGTGCCATAATTTATCTGTCTCATGTTCCTGAATGTTGCATTTTTTCTGGAACTTTCCAGTACTCTAAATGGTGATATGGTATGTAGAAGAGGAATATTTAAAAATGATGTTTTTAAATATCTATATTTGTGATGTTGCAGTTGGTTACCTGAACAAAAGCACTGACTTGTGTTGTTTCTCCAGCAAGTGCTTTTGTTGGGGTAGTTTTCAGAAACCTATGCTGCTGCATTGACTACTTCAACTGTTTAGCAGGTCTATTGCAAAACATTAGTTGAAACACAGGGTAACTGCCAGTGGACAACTATGACTCTGCTGGGTGGGGTAGGAAATTTGTTTCAAGTTTCAAATCTTCCTAGCCTTGAAAGCAGCTTTAATTGTACTTCAACTTTAGTATTACTCTGATTTTTTAAATAGAAAGTGCTATCAAGTTGGGGCATAATTTGGCTGGGGAAAACTTCAGGGAAACATTTACAAACAACAGAGTTTGAAGATAAATGATTTAAATGAAGACATTCTCATTCCTGTTTTGAAAGACACAGTTGGGACCCTATCAAAAGCATTAACTTGTATCTATTTTTCAGTAAGTGCTTTTGTTGGGGTACTTTTCAGTGGACAATGCACCTACAATTGATAAGTAGAGCAACGTTAGGCGTACATTCTTCCATTTTTGTTTTAGAATTGTTAAACCTCCACATTGAGGTTATTTCAAATGGAGCATTCATTTGTCATGTTTAACCGTAAGTGCTTCCTTTGGGGTAGCTTCAATTGTGCCATACAGCACTTTACAGCACACTAGATGGTGCTGTTGTATGTATAAGGGACATATTTACACTGGGGATTTCATTGTCCATATTTAATTCTTGCAAAGAGCTATTGCTTGTTGAATAGCTGTGATATTTAAATAGTCAATTGAATCATTGCATCTTCAAATTCTCCATTGTGGTTAAATCATGTGATTAAATGTGGCGCTTAAATTAAACTCCTTTTCCTTATGACCATTAACAACACATCAACATAATGGGCGATTATTGTGTAAGAATTGCAGTTGAATGGGGAGGAGCCTCTAGCACCATTCATTAAATGCAATGATTCTTAGTGTTAAAAACAGGATGAATCTATTAACCTCCATTCAGTTAGTTTGGGTGGCTTGAAATAGGAGCACCATGAGATAAGCACTGTCTGAGGGCAACATTTTCTTTGTAAGCAGAGTAATTAATTTAACTTTTTTTAATCTTGATTTTTTATTGGTAAACCTCCACATTGAGGTTACTTCAAACAGAGCATTCATTTGTCATGTTTAACAGTAAGTGCTTCCTTTTGGGGTAGCTTCAATTGTGCCATAATTTATCTGTCTCATGTTCCTGAATGTTGCATTTTTTCTGGAACTTTCCAGTACTCTAAATGGTGATATGGTATGTAGAAGAGGAATATTTAAAAATGATGTTTTTAAATATCTATATTTGTGATGTTGCAGTTGGTTACCTGAACAAAAGCACTGACTTGTGTTGTTTCTCCAGCAAGTGCTTTTTGTTGGGGTAGTTTTCAGAAACCTATGCTGCTGCATTGACTACTTCAACTGTTTAGCAGGTCTATTGCAAAACATTAGTTGAAACACAGGGTAACTGCCAGTGGACAACTATGACTCTGCTGGGTGGGGTAGGAAATTTGTTTCAAGTTTCAAATCTTCCTAGCCTTGAAAGCAGCTTTAATTGTACTTCAACTTTAGTATTACTCTGATTTTTTAAATAGAAAGTGCTATCAAGTTGGGGCATAATTTGGCTGGGGAAAACTTCAGGGAAACATTTACAAACAACAGAGTTTGAAGATAAATGATTTAAATGAAGACATTCTCATTCCTGTTTTGAAAGACACAGTTGGGACCCTATCAAAAGCATTAACTTGTCTCTATTTTTCAGTAAGTGCTTTTTGTTGGGGTACTTTTCAGTGGACAATGCACCTACAATTGATACGAAGAGCAACGTTAGGCGTACATTCTTCCATTTTTGTTTTAGAATTGTTAAACCTCCACATTGAGGTTACTTCAAATGGAGCATTCATTTGTCATGTTTAACAGTAAGTGCTTCCTTTGGGGTAGCTTCAATTGTGCCATACAAGCACTTTACAGCACACTAGATGGTGCTGTTGTATGTATAAGGGAAATATTTACACTGGGGATTTCATTGTCCATATTTAATTTTTCTATTGCTTGTTGAAAAGCTGTGATATTTAAATAGTCAATTGAATCATTGCAGCTTCAAATTCTCCATTGTGGTTAAATCATGTGATTAAATGTGGCGCTTATATTAAACTCCTTTTCCTTATGACCATTAACAACACATCAACATAATGGCCGATTATTGTGTAAGAATTGCAGTTGAAGGGGGAGGAGCCTCTAGCACCATTCATTAAATGCAATGATTCTTAGTGTTAAAATCTATTAACCTCCATTCAGTTAGTTTGGGTGGCTTGAAATAGGAGCACCATGAGATAAGCACTGTCTGAGGGCAACATTTTCTTTGTCAGCAGAGTAATTAATTTAACTTTTTTTAATCTTGATTTTTTATTGGTAAACCTCCACATTGAGGTTACTTCAAACAGAGCATTCATTTGTCATGTTTAACAGTAAGTGCTTCCTTTTGGGGTAGCTTCAATTGTGCCATAATTTATCTGTCTCATGTTCCTGAATGTTGCATTTTTCTGGAACTTTCCAGTACTCTAAATGGTGATATGGTATGTAGAAGAGGAATATTTAAAAATGATGTTTTTAAATATCTATATTTGTGATGTTGCAGTTGGTTACCTGAACAAAAGCACTGACTTGTGTTGTTTCTCCAGCAAGTGCTTTTGTTGGGGTATTTTTGTTTTCAGAAACCTATGCTGCTGCATTGACTACTTCAACTGTTTAGCAGGTCTATTGCAAAACATTAGTTGAAACACAGGGTAACTGCCAGTGGACAACTATGACTCTGCTGGGTGGGGTAGGAATTTTGTTTCAAGTTTCAAATCTTCCTAGCCTTGAAAGCAGCTTTAATTGTACTTCAACTTTACTATTACTCTGATTTTTTTATAGAAAGTGCTATCAAGTTGGGGCATAATTTGGCTGGGGAAAACTTCAGGGAAACATTTACAAACAACAGAGTTTGAAGATAAATGATTTAAATGAAGACATTCTCATTCCTGTTTTGAAAGACACAGTTGGGACCCTATCAAAAGCATTAACTTGTATCTATTTTTCAGTAAGTGCTTTTGTTGGGGTACTTTTCAGTGGACAAATGCACCTACAATTGATAAGCAGAGCAACGTTAGGCGCCATTCTTCCATTTTTGTTTTAGAATTGTTAAACCTCCACATTGAGGTTATTTCAAATGGAGCATTCATTTGTCATGTTTAACCGTAAGTGCTTCCTTTTGGGGTAGCTTCAATTGTGCCATAGCACTTTACAGCACACTAGATGGTGCTGTTGTATGTATAAGGACATATTTACACTGGGGATTTCATTGTCCATATTTAATTCTTGCAAAGAGCTATTGCTTGTTGAATAGCTGTGATATTTAAATAGTCAATTGAATCATTGCAGCTTCAATTCCTCCATTGTGGTTAAATCATGTGATTAAATGTGGCGCTTAAATTAAACTCCTTTTCCTTATGACCATTAACAACACATCAACATAATGGCCGATTATTGTGTAAGAATTGCAGTTGAATGGGGAGGAGCCTCTAGCACCATTCATTAAATGCAATGATTCTTAGTTCTTAAAACAGGAAAATCTATTAACCTCCATTCAGTTAGTTTGGGTGGCTTGAAATAGGAGCACCATGAGATAAGCACCATCTGAGGGCAACATTTTCTTTGTCAGCAGAGTAATTAATTTAACTTTTTTAATCTTGATTTTTTATTGGTAAACCTCCACATTGAGGTTACTTCAAACAGAGCATTCATTTGTCATGTTTAACAGTAAGTGCTTCCTTTTGGGGTAGCTTCAATTGTGCCATAATTTATCTGTCTCATGTTCCTGAATCTTGCATTTTTTCTGCAACTTTCCAGTACTCTAAATGGTGATATGGTATGTAGAAGAGGAATATTTAAAAATGATGTTTTTAAATATCTATATTTGTGATGTTGCAGTTGGTTACCTGAATAAAAGTACTGACTTGTGTTGTTTCTCCAGCAAGTGCTTTTGTTGGGGTAGTTTTCAGCAAACCTATGCTGCTGCATTGACTAGTTCAACTGTTTAGCAGGTCTATTGCAAAACATTAGTTGAAACACAGGGTAACTGCCAGTGGACAACTATGACTCTGCTGGGTGGGGTAGGAATTTTGTTTCAAGTTTCAAATCTTCCTAGCCTTGAAAGCAGTTTTAATTGTACTTCAACTTTACTATTACTTCTGATTTTTTTTATAGAAAGTGCTATCAAGTTGGGGGCATAATTTGGCTGGGAAAACTTCAGGGAAACATTTACAAACAACAGAGTTTGAAGATAAATGATTTAAATGAAGACATTCTCATTCCTGTTTTGAAAGACACAGTTGGGACCCTATCAAAAGCATTAACTTGTATCTATTTTTCAGTAAGTGCTTTTGTTGGGGTACTTTTCAGTGACAATGCACCTACAATTGATAAGTAGAGCAACGTTAGGCAATGCACCTACATTCTTCCATTTTTTTTTTAGGAATTGTTAAACCTCCACATTGAGGTTATTTCAAATGGAGCATTCATTTGTCATTTAACCGTAAGTGCTTCCTTTGGGGTAGCTTCAATTGTGCCATACAGCACTTTACAGCACACTAGATGGTGCTGTTGTATGTATAAGGGACATATTTACACTGGGGATTTCATTGTCCATATTTAATTTTTGCAAAGAGCTATTGCTTGTTGAATAGCTGTGATATTTAAATAGTCAATTGAATCATTGCATCTTCAAATTCTCCATTGTGGTTAAATCATGTGATTAAATGTGGCGCTTAAATGAAACTCCTTTTCCTTATGACCATTAACAACACATCAACATAATGGGCGATTATTGTGTAAGAATTGCAGTTGAATGGGAGGAGCCTCTAGCACCATTCATTAAATGCAATGATTCTTAGTGTTAAAAACAGGATGAATCTATTAACCTCCATTCAGTTAGTTTGGGTGGCTTGAAATAGGAGCACCATGAGATAAGCACTGTCTGAGGGCAACATTTTCTTTGTAAGCAGAGTAATTAATTTAACTTTTTTTAATCTTGATTTTTTATTGGTAAACCTCCACATTGAGGTTACTTCAAACAGAGCATTCATTTGTCATGTTTAACAGTAAGTGCTTCCTTTGGGGTAGCTTCAATTGTGCCATACTCTATCTGTCTCATGTTCCTGAATGTTGCATTTTTTCTGGAACTTTCCAGTACTCTAAATGGTGATATGGTATGTAGAAGAGGATATTTAAAAATGATGTTTTTAAATATCTATATTTGTGATGTTGCAGTTGGTTACCTGAACAAAAGCACTGACTTTTGTTGGGGTAGTTGGGGTAGTTTTCAACCTATGCTGCTGCATTGACTACTTCAACTGTTTAGCAGGTCTATTGCAAAACATTAGTTGAAACACAGGGTAACTGCCAGTGGACAACTATGACTCTGCTGGGTGGGGTAGGAATTTTGTTTCAAGTTTCAAATCTTCCTAGCCTTGAAAGCAGCTTTTTAATTGTACTTCAACTTTACTATTACTCTGATTTTTTAAATAGAAAGTGCTATCAAGTTGGGGCATAATTTGGCTGGGGAAAACTTCAGGGAAACATTTACAAACAACAGAGTTTGAAGATAAATGATTTAAATGAAGACATTCTCATTCCTGTTTTGAAAGACACAGTTGGGACCCTATCAAAAGCATTAACTTGTCTCTATTTTTCAGTAAGTGCTTTTTGTTGGGGTGCTTTTCAGTGGACAATGCACCTACAATTGATACGAAGAGCAACGTTAGGCGTACATTCTTCCATTTTTGTTTTAGAATTGTTAAACCTCCACATTGAGGTTACTTCAAATGAGAGACCATTTGTCATGTTTAACAGTAAGTGCTTCCTTTTGGGGTAGCTTCAATTGTGCCATACAGCACTTTACAGCACACTAGATGGTGCTGTTGTATGTATAAGGAAATATTTACACTGGGGATTTC
>JAINUG010000257.1:610534-650534 GCA_029706075.1 Aldrovandia affinis | reverse complement strand
GGGGGTCATTCGATACGGTGACAGGAAGCAAGTCTGTGTTCAAAGGGAAGGGCCCAGAGCCCCTGGAGCGGACAGGAGGGCTGTGCCCCGCTGCGCTGCAGTGTCCCGTAACACTGCGCCGGTGCAGTCTGTGCTGGGCGGTGGGGTTGAACCCCTCTGTGTTTCGCTAACGCTAACTGCTGCTATACTGTTGCCCTTTATGATGTGCTGGATTAATGGCCCTGCAGTCTTGACTGACATTTGTTTTCTGTAGAGGACCAGTATTGGAGACACAGAGGCCAGCTGTGAGCCATTGTGTCTGTATGTTTTTTGGTGTTTATTTAATCTGATAACGACAAGACTAGGCCCTAATATAAGGCCTCCCTTTCAGTGGTCAGGGATGGTGAGCGCAACAATGATACCAATGTGACCATAACTTGGCGTCAGACACCGGGTTTGGGACTGGCGTTGATGTGAAGTACTGTGGTGTGACAGAGAGTCCTGGTCTCAGTAAAAACCTATCCCAGCAGTCATAACGCGGCAGTGTGGTGTAACGGTGAGGGAGCTGGGCTTGTAACTCAGAGGTCGCCGGTTCGGTTCCCAGGTGGAGCACTGCCGTTGGACTCTTGAGCAAAGTACTAAACCTGAATCGCTTCAGTAAAAATATCCAGCTGTATAAATGGATTGTATGTAGAGAAATGTAAACTGTGTAAGTCGCCCTGGATAAGAGCGTCTGCTAAATGCCTAAAACGGTGAAAGGCTGCGTGTGGCCCAGGGCTGCCTCTTTATCCAGCTGGTCACCTGATCGTTTTAGATAGTTTGGTTGTCGGTTCAGAAAAATCGAACCTTTGTATTTCACTCCCACATTAGCTGTGACTGCTCAGGTCAGTCGTTCAAAGAGTTCTCATGCGCCTGACCTTAATTTAGAGTTTATATTGTTGGCATCATAAAAAAAGCCTTGCATTGCCAAAAAGACAACATTTTTTATGATTAAGTCAGACTTTAGTCACATGATGTTTTAAAAAACTTAATTTCTCAGAGAGGCATGAAACATTGACAGGACACAACTGATGATTTGAGCTTTCTATTCATGTATCAAATAAAAAAATGGAGATGCAAGGTTTTGAAGGCACCAATGATGTCATGTCCCATTCTTTTTCCCATACCATATCACTGACAGATATCACCGCAGTGTATTACTTGGTACAGTCCCCTAAATGGAGGTAAAGGACAGTGAAGGAATTGAAATCAGCTGATCGAATGCCCCCAGTTTTATGAGGTGATGCTCATAAATGCTGTATTCAGTGAAAAAGACACAAAGTTGAGACATTTTATTTTTCCTTTCCTTTCTTATTTGCCACTAAAATCCAGCACTGTATTGCTGTTGGGCCCAAACCTAGAATGTTTCCTAGCTGTATTCCAAATGACGTCCTCTCTCTGTGCCAGGCAGGATGGTTATATTTGTCCAATCGGATTAATGGTTCGTTGAATCAGGTGGTTCGAGTGTCTGCCTGGAACGGAGGCCTGCTGACACTACAGCCCTCCAAGACTGAGGGTTGAGCAACACGACCCTCATCGTCAATGTCTCGTGGTTCAGCGATCGAAACGGTTTCGTCCCGAAATGATGGTTGACATCAGTGTTGTGGTACACGTGTAAGGTTAAAAGTGTGAAGGTTACAGCAGGAAGGTTTTGTTCTATGTGAGCAAGAGTGCTTTGCAGAGGTCACTGGCCCCAAAGCGAGTTCCTCAGGTTTCGAACCCTCAGCCCCTAACCGCACCGCGGGGTGGGAAAACCTGATCGGCGCAGAGGTTTAGCCGACTGGGTGATACCGGGACCGGTTTGTCGGGCGCCGCGGGAGGTCCTGTTTACTTCCTTGCGGATTTGCCGAGCCGGAGTGACTCACTGCAACTGGCGGGAGAGGGAAGGCTTGCAGCGGTGGTGAGGCGGGGAGAGGCTTTAACGCAGGGTGACTGGGTCACGGGTCAGCACTCCACCGTAACCGAGTTGGCATTGCTCATAGTGTGACACAAGTAACAGCATGTACATGTAGCCTACTTCTCATGCTGAATTTGGATGGCTTGTTTGAGCCTGAGCTGAAGGGTATTCTTACTGTTAAGCACCTGTGTACAGTATGTAGTAGCGCAGTACGCTACTTAATCTCCCAGTCTTATTATATATCAATTATATACTATTGTTTCAAATTGTGCAGAATTGTTACAATGGCCTAGAGAGGCTATTGAAGGATACTAAAATGCAAACTAAACAAATACATTTGAAGATGGAAAGCACAGCAATTGGTCAACTGTTCAAGGTGGCACAACTTTTTTTTTCTTCATTAGTAGGGACCCAGAGAGGAGGGAGACCCTCTATACATATACAGTGGGTATAAAGAAGTATTCACCCCCTTTGGCATTTTTCATGTTTTATTTTCTTACTTTAAAATTGATTTAATTGAGATTGATTGAAAGTGCTCCATAATGTCAAATAAAAAAACACCTTTAAAGCTTTTTATGAACTAATTACAAATAAAAAACAGACAATTATTGATTTAATACTTGATTTAATACTTGGTAGAAGCACCTTCAACTGCAATTACAGCTGTGAGTCTATTTGGGTAAGTCTCTACCAGTTTTGGACATCTGGACACTGCAACTTTTGCCCATTCTTCTTTACAAAGTTCCTCGAGCTCCATCGGGTTGGATGGGGGGGCATTGGTGAACAGCAATTTTCAAATCTTTCCACAGATTCTCAATGTGACTGTGGTCTGGGCTTTGACTGGGCCACTCCAAGACATAGATTTTTTTGTTTGTTTCGAAACCACTCCAATGTGGTTTTTGCTGTATGCTTTGGGTCATTGTCCTGCTGGAATATAAATTCCCAGAAATCGCAATGAAACCAATTTTGATTCCATGAAGTAAGAAAATAAAATGCGAAAAATGCCAAAGGGGGTGAATCATTTTTATACACTTTATACTTTACATCTCTCATTCTTATAACTGCTACTACATTAGTCATTTTTTCTGCATTAAACCGGCAGTGACATGTGGTTGATTACTCAGTATCATTGTTGCGCTCACTATCCCTGACCACTGAAAGGGAGGCCTTATATTAGGGCCTGGTCTTGTCGTTATCAGATTAAATAAACACCAGAGTGGTAAAGTAAACCAAGACTGGTTCTCTGGGTTCTAACTACCGGCCGCAGTGCTCATTCATGCTGCAGTAATGAACAGAAACAATGGGATTTCCTTTGCTGCTGGGAGACTGATAAATAATGCCAGAGATAGTCTAGCATGAATAGATGTTACACAGCATTTTGTAATGAAAACTCTACCGCTGCATGGTAAAATATAAAGTGGTCCTATGAAGACCAGTTGTAATGAATGATCAGCAACAGTAATACTGTCCCTTGTTCAATTCTGATTGTGATCACCATGGATACGCTCTGTCGTAATAGGAAGTAGGGGATCTCGTTAATGATCAGCGATCTCCGGTGATTGCGGAGCATCATTGGTGAGTCACAACGATGGCTAGGCTGCCCCGTTTTGAAGAGGGATGGGACTGTCTTGCTTTATGACCTAGATTTAGCCACCAGCGCTTTTGCGCTTATGGCATTGCGGCATTATCGCACCGCAGAAAGAGGCCTCTCTATTTACTCAAACACCACTTCAGAAGGTCCGCCTTTAATTATCACATAAAATGTTTTACTCTCGACACCGGATTAACAATGCGGATGATGACAACGCCCGTTGTTGATGATTCATGCGAGTCAATTTTGTTCCCTGCTGGGATGTAATTGTTTCCTTTTTCGCTTCGAGGTCATAAGGTAAATCAACATCCCTCCGTAACATAATAGCAGTTCCTCTAATCCGGAGGTTTTTCCAACCGCTGCCAGCTGGGCGTGTGAGAGCTCACAGGAAGCGTTCGCCCAGAGCCGGGCCCTGCTTGAGCTTAATCAACACCGAGCACCTCTGCTAATTAGATGTACTTTTCATTTAGCCATTACTGGCTGTGGCAGAAGCAGACACACGTCCGGCCTCTTGCCGCTCTGTTTCATTTCCAGGCAGCGAGGTCTCGGCGGTCCGTGTCTCTGCCCTCCCCTCACGCAGCCCCTGGTTCTGTGTGGCTCAGTTGGTAGAGCACTGCGTTGGCAACGCTTAGGTTGTGGGTTCAATCCCCACTGGGGCCACATATACTGAAAATGTATGCATTCACTACTGGATGCATTAACTTTGGATAAAAGCGTCTGCTAAATGGCGTATATTATTATTATTATTATTATTATTATTATCCTAGCTCTGCGGGCCCTGCCTGCTATGCCTAGGCACTATGCACTGGCTCCTGATTAAATGGCCGCGCGGGCCTAGTAGCCAATTTGTAACACCGCTGAAGCACAGCACACGGCATCATCAGACGGCCACGCCGGGCCCTTCTTCACAGCTGGTAGCTGGCGGAGCCGGGCACCTGAATGCCGGGAGGAGGTGAAAGAACAGGTCTGTTTCCACGCTTGCGCAATGCAAGACTGGGAATCCGTGAAGTCGGGTTAATGATTCCTGGCCCAGAGGACATTTGCCTGGTTGTGTGTTGACTCATTCGCTTGTTCTGTCTCATATCAAGTCCTTATCTAAAAAAAAACGTTAAAAAAATGCCTCTATTAAAATACCGGAAGCGTCCACTAGGGGTTTTAGCGAGAGTTTTTGCTCTTGGTACCAAGTCGCAGTGTGGGGTAGTGGTCGGGAAACTGGACTTGAAACCAGACGGACTTGAAACCAGGAAGCTAGGCACTGCTCTTACACTTCTCAGCAAAGTGCTTAATCTGAATTGCTACAGTAAATATCCAGCTGTGTTAGCGCATAGCATGGAAAATATATGCGGCAAACCACCCAGGAACAAGGCAACTGCTATACACATAAATACTAATGTAATAAATTGTAAAAACACAACGTTTGCAATGAGTGTCCGTGAAGGCCGGAAGCCAGAGTGAAGGTAGGGGAAATGGGTCTACTGGGAGAAGAGTATGCAGCTCTGAGGCCGTTCTGTGCTTGTATGTGCACGCCTGTGTGTTGGTGCAAGTCCTTAGCCGCAGTCCTGTCATGTCACTTAGCAAATGCAGTCAGTCAGTAGGGGATTGTTGCCAATAAACATAATTACACAGGCAACCATTCAACACTGTAGGGTTTTGAAGCCATGTGCACTGTTGAGCCATCTGAACTATTTCCACGTGTGTGTGTGTGTGTGTGTGTGTGTGTGTGTGTGTGTGTGTGTGTGTGTGTGTGTGTGTGTGTGTGTGTGTGTGTGTGTGTGTGTGTGTGTGTGTGTGTGTGTGTGTGTGTGTGTGTGTGTGTGTGTACACACACACACACACACACACACACAAGCTTTTTGATGAAAACTTTTCTACCAAATATCCCAGATGCGTGGATGAACATTGAGCTGGACGCATGTCAGAACCCCCACTTTGCGTGGGTGAGAAATGTATTTTGCCTGTACGAACATTATGAAAACGAAACAAAATTGTATCGAGTCTTTTCTCCACCTGAGAGAGCTTGTTTCGTGCTGCTTCGTGCTTGATGTGCAGTCTGTAGGAGTCCCCCCCCCCATAGGGCTCTCTGACTCGATTGTGTCATGGTGGATTTTATTCCAGGTTTTATTCATTCTTTAGTTCATTCATTTTTCATTCGTTCTATTTCTTAATGCGCTATTTATTTCATTTTTTAAAGAATTTGTTTTTGATTTTATCCCATCCCGTTTGGTAGCCAATTACATCCACTATTTTCAAGTCAATCCCCCCCTTGTAATGTGAGTTCGCTGCCGTAGCCCTGTGACCAGTAGTGACGAAGGTGAAGTATCGTCTCCTCCAAGACGGGACTCGCCAGGCCGTTGACCATAACCCGGTACTCCGGAGCCACTCCTGTGCGCAGCGAACATCCCGTCGGCTTCCCTCCCTCCTCCCTGGGACGGACAGCCAATTGCCGCCCCTGGTGGCACTCTAATGTTTTTAATATATATATTTATTGGCCACTCTGGGTGAGTGCCTTTACCATCACACAACCCAGGGACCCCTTAATGTGCTATTCTGACCTCTAAAACTCCAGCTCTGTGAATAAAGGTACAATTTCTTAATGAGCGCAACATCATTTCAATCCTTTCGCTTACCATTATGATACATAGTGGACTTGAAGCATAAGGTGCTTGTTCAAGAATAATATGAACTGGTAGGAGAAGGCAGATTGTTAATGTGGAAACAGGCAGATATTTAAACACATTTTTTTAAACCATGGCTCAACACTTGATGCTTGAGACAAAATTAATTCCCTAAACTCCCCTTTGGAATCTTGCACCCTGCTAATTCCCATTTGCCTTGCCAAAGTATACATTTACATCCCTAGTGTCTCAATATCCATGTTTGTCTGTCATTATTAGCTACTGCACTGCAAGGAAATGCTATAAACATGGAGGGTGGTTTGTTTTTAAACTGTGAAACAGCGGTGGGGGTTCAAAGACAGCACTGTGAGCTTGGTGATCCGCACTTGGTGATTGGTTGATCGATGTAAGGATTTTTCCTTCTTGTGAAGTAAGAGTTGTGGTTCCAAAGTTTATGTTAATAACAATTTATTAACTAAGCAAAAACAGCCTCATTTACAGTATGCAACATACCGGGTAAAAGCAAGGCAAGTCAAATACAAAATGGTGTTCTTTTTAGTACAGGCTTTATACTACTCCTGAAATAAAATGCTGAAATAAAATGCTGGTACCTGTCCACCAATCAGGTGGCAGGTAACCAAATGGTTGCTGTCACCTCTGTATGCATGTCATCTCAATGCCCTATTATTCTCTGGTCAAGCCATCAGCCCCCTTGAGCCATCAACCCCACCTTTGGGCCATCACCGATCCACATTTCCAGTATGTCTGTTACAGTTCAAGTCAACATCCAAGTACGCTGAGTCAGGAGTACCATTTTCCTTTCAATCGAGGCCAAGTTTACGGCCGTGTTGAGCAGGCATAATAAACATAAGACTTAGGCACCCTGACCAGGCTTGAGAATCATCTGGAACAGAGCTGCAACCTGGCAGGTCTCATGACTTAATAATTACTGTTATTCAGTCATCAATAATGGATTTAAAAGCCAGAGAGAGGGAGAGAGAGGAGGAGGAGAAGAAAATGGTTCCATGCCAGGAAGGCTACGTGTGGCAGGCACACATTTTATCTGGTAACCGCAAACTTAATGGTTTAAATCCTGGCTGTGGCACACTTGAGCTGTTGAGCAAACCAACTGAGTTAACTCAGTACATTTTAAACTTCTGCGCAAATGAATAATAAATCAAATATACAGTGTGTATCTCCCGTCGGATAAGAGCATCCGCAAAATAAATATGTTTTTTAGGCTGATTGGACATGACTGCAGTTTATATGTACATAACCTTTGGATAAAAGCGTCTGCTAAATGGCGTATATTATTATTATATATTATTACTATTAACCGATTCTGGCCTTGACGTACAGTAAGTGAGAGGGAGGACGGTGAGCGCCCGTCTGTACGCAGACCTGCGAGCGCTGCCTCTATTGATTGTGGTGGGGGATGAATGAAAGCTGATCCGGGGCAGTCCTTTTAATCCCTCTATTAATCTGATATCTTTATTTAATCTCTTCCCGAACTGTCGTCAGCGATGCCGGTGCTATCTGAAATCGTGTGATGTTTGTCCTTTGAGCGTATTGCTTGGCGTTCGTTGTTTATCTCGGCTTCCTGAACTGCGTCTATATGCGTCGCACAGTGTTTTGAAATAATTGCATCTGCAGCAGAGCTCTTGGAAGAAGTCATTTACTGGATCGCGCGTTGTCTCGGGAACGTCTTTCCTCGGAGACCTCTCGCGTGTGGTACCTGGCGTTCGTGGCTGGCTGTTTACGCTCTGTGCGCGGTATCAGGTGGAGATCTCCCACGCGCGTGACGCTTACACGCCTCCCTTCACCTGATCGCACCAGCTCTCCCCCTGTGTGCCGTCGCCATGGAGATCAAAGGCCAGGTGACATCACCGACGGCAGTTTATGCTCGCAGGGACAGTCGGAACATGTCAGATTCCATGGCCCAACAATGAACTCAACATCATGCTACAAATAATAATAATAATATACGCCATTTAGCAGACTCTTTTATCCAAAGCGACTTACAGTAGTGAATGCATACATTTTTCAGTATATGGGGTCCCAGCGGGGATTGAACCCACAACCTAAGCGTTGCCAACGCTGTGCTCTACCAACTGAGCCACAGAGAACCACGCACCGTGCAAATAACCATGCAGCGATGGTATTATGAGCGTATTAGCACCAGTGCACGAACGTTACAGCAAATAACTTGCTTGGGTAGGTAGCAGATTTATATGGAATCTGTACTTACTTAGATAAAGCTGGATGCTTTCGGTCTGGTTCGTTTCTCTTGGCTTGGCTGTGCTTTGTTTCCGGTCAAATCAGATTGTTGGCTGAATGGCTATATCGGTCTCACATGACATTTGAACTACCTGCATTAAAAAGCATAAAATATTAGTAATCAGAAAACTTAAAGTTGAAATGTCCCTATCAAAACTGTGAAAACATATAGATGGTTACTGGTTACTGGACTTAACTTCAGGAAAATCTATGGCATAAAAATGCAATTTGTTGATTTTGTATCATTTAATCAATAAAATGCCATTGCTGGTAGATTGCCTGGGTTGTTGGTTACCCAGTGGATACATTTAAGCACAGCAAATACGCGTACTGCATGTGTATGCAGGCCAGCTAATTAGATATGGACCACCCAGGTACAGTCAGTTGGCAGCTCAAGGAAAAAAGCATATATACCGTCAAGACAACTTGATGTAATCTTCCAACTAACCAGAGTCGGGAAAGACTGATAAAGACCGGGAAGATAACATCTTTATGCAACATTGGTAGTACATCACTCGTGAGAGAGAGTGAAAGAGCCTGGCAGGATGCATCTTGTTTAGATTTGTGTGCGATATTGCACGCCTCCTGGACTTTGGGTTCTTTGTAAGTCACGTGAAGTCATCGCTGGTCTCATCGTAGTCTCTCCTGCATGTGGTGCTTCCTATCCTTTGGAGGCAGTGTCATCGTGGTGGGAGTGGTAGGCAAGGAACGTCTGGTGTTCCTCTCTGCCAGTTCCCCCCCCTCTCCCTCCCTCCCTCCCTCCTTCCCTCCCTTCCTCCCCTGGTTGGTATGACGCTGGTGTTGCGATCACATGATCAGACCATTCCTCCCTCCTTGCATCCACTCTGTGCTCTGAGGTTGCAGCAGCAGCAGCAGAAGCAGACAAGGTGAGTGGGAGAGCTGCCCATATTCTCTTAGTCTCCTTCTCTCTCTCTCTCTCTCTCTCTCTCTCTCTCTCTCTCTCTCTCTCTCTCTTTCCTTCTCTCTGCTTCGCTCTTCCTCTCTCTGTCTTTTGCACTGTACACTGTTTAGTTCCCTGTCTCTCTCTCTCTCTCTCTCTCTCTCTCTCTCTCTCTCTCTTCTCTCAGAGTCCTGCGTAGTTGCCGTCCTCTATTCTCTGAGCAAAAGGGCTCTGCTGTAGGCTGGTGCTCTGTGCACCCTTGACAGGTCCCGCCGCGGACCGCTTGTAGCACCTAGTGTTTCTCTGTCAGTTTTATCGCCATCTGTCATACCCGGAGGGAAAATGGACGAGTCTAGCAGAAGTGAGGGGAGAGGAGGAGAGGAGGAGAGGAGGAGAGGCTCACGTTCGGGGCCTGTGGTAAAGTCTGTGTTTAATTAAGCAGCGCAGGGTCGGTCGTGCAGCGGCAGTCTGAGAGATGATAGTCATACAGTAAGCGAAACGGCACCACGTTGAGTGCCAGAGACCAGAACGTCATACGTGCACATATTTACCTGTGAGATTTCAGCACGGTGTTCATACTTACCTGTGAGTTTTAAGCATGTTCTACATATTTACCTGTGTGATTTCAGCACATCATACATATTTACCTGTGAGATTTCAGCACATCATACATATTTACCTGTGAGATTTCAGCACATCATACATATTTACCTGTGAGATTTCAGCCCATCATATATACTTACCTGTGAGATTTCAGTACGGTGTACATATTTACCTGTGAGATTTCAGCCCATCATATATACTTACCTGTGAGATTTCAGTGCGGTGTACATATTTACCTGTGAGATTTCAGCGCGGTGTACATATTTACCTGTGAGATTTCACCAAATCATGCATACCTGTCGAGATTTCAGCATGTTATACATACTTACCTCTGAGATTGCAGCACATTGTGCACATTTACCTGTGTGATATACCTACCTATGAGTTTAATTGCAGCTGTGTCTTGCCCTTTGCATTTCTGGCGCCCAGCAGATGGGAACGGATCTGAGAACACAACACATCTGACCAGCTTCAGATGCGTTGTGTGTGTCTGCAACTCGAGCTGGCCTCCGCTCCCTGCGTGTCCTGCCCCCACCCCTCCAATTTGGGACCTGCCCCTCACCCTGCGCAGGACCCCGCCTTCCTGTCCTGCATCTCAGTTAGCGTTGGGCAGTGACAGGTTGATGAATGCCTCATACATATTAACTGTACAGGAACGGGTGCAGAGGGAGGCGGTATGGGGGCGGCGTTCGATGCGGTCAGAATGAAAATCCCTACTGCAGGCTAGCCATGGGACATCCAAGACCACAGAGAGCACAGCCACAATAAATCTGAGAGCCTGCCCCAGCGGAGTGGTGGGACAGCCAGTACCCGCTCCCAGTGCTATTTCGGGGAGTTTTCAATATGAAGAGGGGCCGGGGGGGGGGGTGGTCGAGAAATATGGAACAGGGCTTGAAAATAATAATAAAAGAAGATGATGGAAGCAATTTCATAAACTCCACATCTCCTTCTGGGAGCTTCAGCCCTCTCCCTGCGGTAAACAGAGTCAAAGACAATTACACAGAGCTTTTATCAGTGTGTCTGTGAGGCGGCACGTACTTGCAGGCTAGGAAGTACTTCTGTCTCACTTCTGGTTTAAGTTGCAGATTATCTGGCATTGCAGTTTTACAATTATAATGAAAAAAGTGACGTGACCAACCAAAAGTGACGTGACCAATCTTGACTTTTTGTATATATTGATGTTTGTGTTCTGCCTGGTAACTGTCCTCAGTGTAGCTGGTCTCTGGGTGGGTGGGGGTGGGTGGGGAGGGGACCTCCAGTGAAGAAGAACTTGGGGACGAGAGGCGACCGAACCAGAGGAGGGGTCGCCCAGGTCGATCATTTTGTGGCATCAGTGGCTGGAGGCTGGCTTTTGGGAGTTAGTTGATTGCATTGTCATAAAGTCCACATCTCATCATAATGTTAGATCCTTGGAGAGATGCAAAGGTGCTTGTGAGTTGTTCTTCCTGCAATGCTGAGATCAGACAGTGGGGAGGCGTGATGCCTTCTGAGAGCACCAATGTTCCTCTGTTTTTTATTCTACCAATATATTGTTTTTATGTGGAATCGATGGGTAGATGGAATTGTGCAGAGGCCTCAGCTATTTCTTTCAGGTGTTTTTAGAAGACGCTGGGCTAGAACATCCCAAAAGGCCAAGTGGCGTCTTGAACGTGTTGCTACACAAAGTCGTCATCTGAATGACACCCAATCTTTATGGATAGTGTGTTTGAGGAGATATCTGGAGGTGTTGTGATACAGCCAACTTGTACTGTTGCATTTCGTGGGTACCCCACGATACCTTTCTCTTTTATTGATACCTTATCTGCCATAAAGTGGCAATAATGATGACTACCTCTGCTTCTAATACTCTTTCATCTGCTACTTTTACCTGCCCAAATGCTAACAATGACCATTTTGAATCCAGAATTGATTGGGGACCAATTCAAGGAACATTCTGTGTCAAGTTTAAATACTTAGATGTGTTTCAGGCCAATGGTTTGTGCGAGAAGGATTGACCAGCACAGTTCTGCAATTCCCAGCTAAGAAGAATTTTAATATAACGCTCTGCCTTCATTAGTATGATTTTCATCATCTCAGTCTTCCTACCACCTGTGGCTTAACCAGGGTTATTTTTAAATATCTGCTGACAAGGTGACAGCAAATTCGGATTCAGACATGTATATATTATGCCTACATCCCATAACGTTTTTTGGGTTGTCCTTGCATCCTTTCATTGCAATGGTGGATTCAGTCTCGCTTAGAGATGCACCGATCGATCGGCCTCTGACCGGAAATGGCCGATTTTCAGATGATCGGCCTCAATCGGTGACTTGATCCCGATCACTCCACATAGCCGATTCTGTGCGCCGGTTGGCTCCTCGCCCCCCTCTTTTTCACGTGACGTGCGCGTACCCGTGAGCCAATGCAGACAGATCAGATGAGCGCAGCGCTGAACACTTAAAGCTTTCAGTTTGTCATACATGTCAATCGAAAATAAGCCGCGGAGGAACAACCTCGAAAACGTTCGGAACGACCAACCTAATCATTTAGGTTGACCAACTCGTTTTTCTACAGTACCGTAGGTACCGGGGTTAATTAATAATGAACTTCGTTGCGCTAGTTCGGTTCCTCTGAACCATTTTCCATTAATAGAACATGGTGGTAGTGCATACACTTGACGTAATAATGCCCTGCTGAAGCACTGAATTGCACTGAAATCATTATGTTCGCTAATGAGTGACGTTATGAAACAGTGCTATTCACTCATACAAATCTAACTTATTAGACCTAATGATAAATTCATCTAACGATTTCTAGCTAAACCACAGCTGTGCGTTTCCACTATCAAACAAACTCAGAAACAGCAAGCATCGCCTCTTTTCCAATTACTCCTAGTTTGAAACATTTTTATCTAGGCTTTGAAGCTAGTTAAAGTCGTAGTCGTTAGGCTACCTGACTCACGCAAATAACGAAATTCTGCTGAAGAGCGGCTTGTTTCAATGCCTTTGACAAGCTCCGCAACTGAAACATCCGCCCTTATATCGCTACAAGTGTTTTCCATTGCACTATATAGAATTGGGATCTACTCTAATCCACCTCTAGCAAACAAATTAGTCTAGCGCATCACAGGTTCGAACTAACCTGTTTTCCATTAGCATTGTCGCAATAACTTTCTGATGCACATCAAGTTGAAGCCATATAATTATTTAATGGAAAAAGGGCTTGTGTCATCTGTCATCAGAATATAACGTTAGTGTTTTAAATAAATATTTCCGGACTAATGGTCTGTCACCATGTCAGTACATTTAAACTACTCTTGTTTCTTTTTATTTATTACTTAAAGGCTACATGCCACTGTTGTTGGATTCTCTTTTATTCATCATTTAATTTAATTTGCACAAAAAAGAAAAGCTCTGTCCAGTAACCTGGAACACTTTTTTTTATTTTGAAATGTGTTTTAGTGAGACCTACCTCATGCTTCTGACCTACCTCAGAATTGTCAATCTTAATTTTCTATTAAAGCAAAGTTACAAAAATGTTTGTGTAAGTTGTCAATTATTGTTTTTAGGAGAAAAAAAAATCGGAATCGGCCAAAATCGGTATCGGCAAGTCAGACTAATCAAAAATTGGAAATCGGAATCGGCCAAGAAAATTGCAATCGGTGCATCTCTAGTCTCGCTATCTCAGACGGATATGCAGGGATGTTGTTTCAACTTGACTCAAATCGTGTGTCCACTGAATAACTAAGTTCATTTGCAGGTCACCAGGTCAAGATCACAGGGGATCATAGGAATCTAAATCAAATATTTATGGTTTATGAATTGATTACTTGACACAAGTTGATGCAAGTGTTTTACAGACCATTCCCCTCTACGTGCAATTGATTTTGCGGGTCATAACATCGAAAGGTCAGGGTCACAAAGGTTCTCAATAGGTTTTCTTGTCACCGTGACGCTTGCGCATGGGTTTCACAGAATTGTTTTACTTGACTGCCCCAGAACCATACAGATATTCAAGTTTAACCAGTCAAACATGATGGTCACACAGGCTCATAAAAAAAAAAAAGCATTTTTAAAATTTGTTTCTGCTTTTCCCCATTTTCCTTCTCCACTATCCCCCCTGTACTGCGAACTCGCTGCTATAGCTCTGGGACCGGCAGTAACAAAGGCGAATAACCGCCTCCTTTGAGGCGGAAGTCGCCGAGCTGTTGACCGTAACTCCGGTACACACAGATCGACTTTTGTACGCAGCGAGCTCATCCCGGCTTGCCTCCCCCCTCCCAGGAGGTGGACAGCTAATCGTCGCCTTGATCGGGACTCCTGGTCAGAGCCAGGCTGGTGCAACCGGGGCTCGAACCCCAATCGCAGTGGGCAATTTCTTATTACTTTTGCATTGCAATTTTTTTCTTTGCCCATTATCCAAGACTATTATGCATTCTCGTAACTGCTTGATTCGTAGTCGTCCAATTCCTGAATGCTAGCAAATATATGGGTCTCCTACTTACAACATTACTGTGTTACATCAATATGATATTTTGCAATATTATAGACATTTTGCAATCCTATTCTGTACTTTTCACATAGTTGGCTATCTACTCATCCACCAAGGACTGCTTCGTATTGAATATTTCCCATCCAGGCATTGTGATTCTTATTGCATCTTGTTTACTGCAGCAGTTTTGGTTAAAGTATGGCACTCAAGAGTCCATTTCAATTTGAGTCCTGCATTCTACCCACTGCGCTTACACATGCGCCTTAATGAAAAGCTGAATAATTGATGTCTTTTTATTCGTTCCCGTTGGTCATCCAAGTCATTTCCATTTTAATGAGAAAGCTACTGCCGTTAGTGGAAATCTCCTCCTCTGCTCGGTTTCACTCATTAAAGAGAGTTTATGTGTGTTTTTTCTCCTGTCAGAAAGAGGCAGCGCTTCCCTTATAAAGACCACTGCGTCGGGAAGGCTTGTGATGTACTGACGCTCCAAATATGGGCATACGCCACCCTGGAGAATCCTACCCCTCTGACAGCTCAGGTATGTACGGGACATTGTTACTTAACAATACATCTTAATCTTAATAACACACATATTCGAAATATATTTGTTGCGTTCATATTTTGTACGCTGTATCCAATTATTGTTGTTAGGGTTGTACCTACCGACATGTGTTATGAGCCTGTTGTGAACCTTAATTGAAACACTGTGTCATGTTTATAAAGCATTCATTAATGTTAGTGAGTGTGGAATTATGATTCTGAATCAATCGGATGGCTCATATATCGGTTCATCTCTCTCATAAATGAGAAAAGAAAACCTTGACGCAAAGCAAAGAAAGCACCTGCTCCTCTCCTTCAAATCTCCGTCCCATGATGCCGCCTGGCCTCTGTTTGCCCCTCTCGCTCACAGATGCGAAAGATGCGAAACAGCTCCGATACAAAATACAGACACGAACGTGACTCTAGATAGATAGATAGATAGATGTACTTTATTGATCCCCAAAGGGGAAATGTATAATGTCACCAGCGCAGAACATGCAGTTTAAAATGGAGACAAACAAACAAATGAGAAAATAAAAGACAAAAATAAATAAATAAATGCATTAAAAAAGACAAAAACAAAGATCACTCTACATACAGTACAGTTCTTCAATTAGACGGCTGCCTCATTGAAATACCAGGCATACTCTGACAGGCAGACTTGGTACAAAACGAGACAGCAGGGAGCTGAGGTTGCAAGGAGGTTGTGTAGATGCAAAATAAGAAGAGGGGTAAAGAAAAGAAGCGTGAGAGACCGATGAACATTAAACAATAATAAACAGAGGACATGTGGGTAAGTGCAGTGCGACAGGGCCTACACGGAGGGGTCCCTGAGATTAATTAAGCTATTAAAGGGGGGTTCTGAAGGTACATATTATTATTATTATGAAATCCAGTACTGGGCGGATTCTTCAGGGAATTTTTAAAGAAGAATGCAGAGTAAGCAGAAGAGTGAGATGGAGTATTATGTTATTACGGTCGTAAGAACGTCAAGAAGGATACCAATTACCCTCTAATTATTTAGATTTATTATGATGTTGGGCTGATATTATTTCCAGTGAGATATGAATTCGACCACAATGCTTAACCGTTTTTTTAAAAGATCTGTTATTCTTATATTTACAGTTTAATAATATATTTTTTGTATGAGGCTAGACAGGGAAATATTATACATATTTTTTATTGAACCTTTCTTTAACCAGGTAGGGTAATTTGTGAATCAGTTGTCATTTACAATGATGACCTGGCCAAAAAGCTTCAATCGCACCAACATACAATGAAATCACAACAGGGAAACATGACGCAATATACAATACAATATTCAATACATTCAACACAGCAGACTATGGGCAGGCAGAGTGTGGACAGGCTAGCAGGTACAGTGATCGGTTAAGGCTTTCTGCATGTCATGTCTAAAGAGGTTTAAGCAGATAAGTTTGTCTAGTTTGTCGGTTTTTTTTGTAACGTGCACCAATTGTTAGCTGCAGAGAACTGAAAGGAGTTGTGACTAAAAAGGGTTTGGGCCTTGGGAATGAATTAAGTATTAATTAGGATTAATGAGGATTAATTAATTAAAGGATTAATTTATCACGACACAAGACATTAGGTATTAATTGTTGTATAGTCTCACAGTTGTATAGTTGTCGCACTCTGTAAGTACCTTTATGGACTGAGCCAATTGGAAGGCCTATTCCAGCCGCTGTAAAGTGCAACATTTGCTTATAACTGCAGGTTTATGCTTTATGAAGGCTTATGAAGTCACCTTTAATGTACAGTGTAACCATTTGTCTCTTCAAAGCAAATCTGAGCTGTGTTAGTGAAGTGGTTTCTAACGCCGTGCAAGGAATTTGATAGAAGATGGAGACTTGGGATTCCACACGAAACATTTCAAACACATTTTGGCCATTATTGAACATAATGCTGCCACTCCACAGTTTTTCCGCACTCCTCTTTTCGTCCCTTCTTTTTCTCTGTCTTCTCCTCTGTCAGTCTGCGGGGAGCAGCAGGTGGATGAGAGGCGATGAAGGAGGGGAGATTAGGGGACAGATGAAAGGATTTGTCAGCGCTGCACTCCGGGGCACTTGGCCTGGTGTTTGGGGCACGGATCAGGCAGGGAGACAGGAGGTAGCGGAATCCTCTGATCAGCCTCGCCGGTTTTCATGGGGGAAGATGGGTGGCAGGGCTGGAAAGAGAACATATCTTTGGTTTGCGCCAAGGTTTTCTTTTTTTGTTTATTTATGTGAGAGGTGAAAAGTTTTCTCTACCATATCGGATATGTATGAGCCGTCAGCCAGGATAATTTGTTAATGCTTATGTAATGCTTTATAAACCTAACATAATGTTTGAATTAAGGTGCACAAATGGTTCATAACACATCTGTCAGTGTTATGTACAACCCTAACAACACTAGTTAAACGTAACGGGAATACATCACAGAGTACATATTGTATTCTGTCTCGTTCTCGCTACTTTGTGTGTAAAATAAATGAAGTAATACATTTTCTGTTTGTAATATTAGATTGTTTTCAATTTTATGCATACATTCCGTAGCTGTGTTTGTCAAATGTCTCCATAACGAATTTGAGGATGTAATTAAGATATTTTTTCACCTTTTACTCATTGTTTATAATGTGGTAGTTATTGATAACGTAAGCTTGACTCTTATGTTTGCAGAACTCCCCTCTGTTCTTGAACTAATTGAGTTATCTTCCTGTGTGATTTAACTGAATCCATGCGAGCGGAAGTGACATGAGACACATCTGGCTTTGTAGGCATAAACATATCCTGAGGATATTAGTTATGAATGGACTTGAATGGACAGAAGCACTGGCCTGCTTTCAATGGTCACGTAACATTGAAACAGAGGGGCTTATGGGAGATTAAGTTTTCAGCTACTTAAAGGAGCACTCCGGTCAAAATCCAAAATTTCATTATGTACTACTCAGTATGTCTTATCGATCCTTCCACATGACTTTTGTGTTATATCCATTTCCCTGTGAGCCGTGAGCGTCCAAATGGCAAATATAATGGGAGTCAACTTACAAACACAAACTACATACCAAAATAACCCAGACTAACTTCTAATGTCTTTTCTGGCCATGCATTGACATTATAAAAATTTAATAAAGATCAATATTGACTTGCTAGGTTGTTTTTTAAGCAATGCTAGTGAAGCAAACAAGAAGACAAAAAAATAACTTTTAGATGGTGAGAAAAAATTGGTACCTAAATGGTATATTTTTCACCAACAGTTCAGCACGAAACCTACTAAATACTATTATGTCTAACTAGCTATCTAACTAGCTATGCTTATGTAATAAGTATGAACTGTGAATCAAATACAAATAGTGATTGTAGAACAAATTAGCAAGCAAGCTCTGTTTGATATTAGAAGCAACATAGCTAGCAATGTTAGCTAGAAACATATCTTCTTATTAATGTGTTTTTATGATTAGTGAAGGTGGCTTACTTCACTATTATAGCTAACCAGTTAAGTCGTTAATATTAACTTTGTATCATTCAATTTTTAATAACTAGCTAGCTACCTAAGTTAGCTTGCAAAGCAGATAATAACATTATGACAGGCTACATTACAAAACATTATAGATAGCATTACTTACTCGTTCAAAAGCTGGCCAACCAGGACGGCTGGTTTAGATAGTCATTTCTACTTTATATTAGAAAACCGTCCTTCAGAACCCGTCTTTTCACGTCCCAAACAACAGAAATTACAGTTGGTCTATGTGATCTTGATGTGTAAATTGTATTTGTAAATGGCTCATAGGGAAACGGACATAAATGCAAAAGTATCAACAGCGTCACGTGGATGGGTTGACAAGACATATAGTAAGTAGTACATCATGAAATTATGGATTTTGGTCAGAGCACTCCTTTAAATGTACTCCACAACCATCTTCAATCAGTCTCTGTCAAATGTTTAATTGGACTGTAGCTGTTGAATGCAGCCCCCCTGGTACTTGCTATACATGCCTTTTAGAACTAAAAACACTTATTACAGTACAATATTATCATCATGACCCCAATGAATATTATCATCAAGTCATTTTCTGTCAGCACCAAAAAGAGCTTTGTTCAGATTTGTCCTCAGTTGATCGTTTTAACCCAGAAAATGCATGTGTCCTGGTGTTTCGATAATTTAAAATGGGATCATTGTGCCAATAGGGAAATTTGTCTGTTTACACAAATATCACTTTATTTCTTTGCGAAAAGTGGGTAGGTATTTTTTTACTCTCATGCCTAATAATGAGTGGATATGTGTCCCTCCACAGAGCTGAACTGGTTGAGCAGATTGTCTTTGGGATTATGGGTACAATAAAAGTACACGGTAGCAACAGTCTCCATTTCTTAGTCTTTTCCCCTTTGAAAACTTTGAAAAGGTAAATATAAGCAAGAAGAAAACCCCAATTTGTTCAGATAGCAGGGATAGCTCATTCGTTTGCCCAATCTGATGACACTTATAAATCTCTCACCAATTCCCCAGTACATTTTGCCATGTTTTTTTTCCCCTCTTCATCCAAGTGAGTACTCTGAGAACAGAAATCCACTTTTATGACCCCTGGGCAAGCAGAAGCCATTAAGGAAGGCCATAAATCATGATTAAGAATCTCATTCATTTGAATAAACACCTTTGAGTTCTACTACCTATTGAAGGCTGAGCGCTGAGTGCAAATGAACAGAGGTGTTGAAGTGCTTGTATATGCAAATTAATGTTGGAATGGGTAAATGACAAATTGGCCTGTCTTTCCTAAACCTAAGTGGGCATTTCCTTATTGTTGGTTCCACATCCCACCTCCCTCCCCCTTTCCATCCTCTTTTCTGTGTTTGTCAAGAAATGTAGCTGCAACAGTTTGGTTGTGAATGTTTATGTTCATTTGGAATAATCACAGAACGACTTTTGTAAGAGAAAGAAAACAAGTCTTGATGCTGCGATCAAATGAGCTCATGTCTCGCCCTTGTAATTCTGGCCATTCCTGTTGTATGTCATGTTTTTCATTCTTGTTTGGCTGGGCATGAGAAACCCATTTCCTTCTTTTCAGATTTGGAATAATTACCCTGCTCTAGTGCCCAGGCCAGCTGACGGCTTCTCGAGTGGTTTATGTCTGAAGTGCTTCCAGGTGAGTCCCCCTTGGCCCCCTCCCGCCATTCTCATCTGCTACATGTTTCTACCAACTCATTATTTTCTTTTGGCGAGACAGTGCTCCTCAACTCCATTCGGGAGTACTGGTCTTCCTGTCATTCCCATGAATGCTCTTTACTGACAATGTCTCTCTTGGTCTTTTCAATTATCAGTGAAATTTACAAAAGGACTGCATCAGGCGTTATGTTTTCACAACAGTGCGGCCCTGCCGAGGGTGTGAATGCCGTTTTCCATTACATTACGGGGTGATGTTTGTGTTTCTAACTATTTGGTATGTACTGAAGGTCATAGCAGACTGACACGCTTCTTTTCCTTTTTTTCCTCTCTTTGCACCGGAGCGCTTTAGCAGTACGTCTGTATAATACATTTGTGGATGTTTTTCTAAACATCTCCGAACATATTATCCTTTTGGGGTTGTTTCCCTTAAGCTAAGCGGTGTGTGGGTCCTTCTTCCTCTATTTGATATTCATACCTATGCATCCATGGCAACCACTTTTTATTATCTATTTAAAAGGCACAGTTTCAATTACTGCTTTCCTCATTACATTACATGACATTAATTCAGCAGATGCTTTTATCCAGAGTGACTTACAATGCAAGAGAACACAAGGGCACTCACAAGAGTAATGTGAACACAGTGCCGTAGGCTAGGCTTAACAATGCTCCCAGGCCAGCGACCTCATCGCGCCTCATCCCTAAAGGGCCACAGTAGGCTAACTCTGCCAATCCTAGAACTATGGTGGAAATCTTAATAACATTCTACAGGCTGGACTAACACATTCATCTCTGGTGCTGTTTGAGCAGGGAAGCCAACCATCTACCCAGATGTGTTTCAGTTATTTGTTTTTACTCAGTCAAACCATTTGTAGAAAAAGCAGTTTTGGACTGAGGCAGAACCAGAATACTTTGGTCCCTTACTTTCCTGGGAGTGAGTGAAGTTTGACAGCTACTGGTGTGGTATTTCAGAAGCAGACATGAAAGGCTGAATTTTAGAGTATGATAAACCCAACTCTTCAAAGGATTTGTTCCATTTCTCTCCCTTCAAACTTTTTTTTCCCAGCCAAAGAATTATACAAATTGAGCCCTTTCATGTGTAATCTAATGAACTGAATGGCTAAATTCCGGTGTTAATTGGGTTTTGTGACTTCCTCCTGGTTTTCTCCCTCTTTTCTTTCCCTAGGAGGAAAGATGAAAGCAAGGGAATGAGAGAGGGAGAGAGAGGCAAGCAACTATACGGTGTGAGAGAGAGAGCGGGAAATAAAGAGAGCGAGAGGGAGAAGAAAAGAGAGCCATGGGTAGAGGGAGAGGAAGAGGGAGAGGGAGAGCTTTCAAAATCCCTCCCTTCAGAGCCTCAAGTTACAGACTGTAAAGATTATGTTTTAGCCTCAGCAGAAGAGACCGTAGAATAAGATCAATCATCAGCCCTATAGAGGACTTCTTTGTACTAAATGAAATGTTTGGCGTGGCTAAGAATAAAGTGCTAACCGGCACTTTCTTGGGCTGGAAACCCCTCCGTTAGTGTCAGTTTGAATACATTCCTGTCAAAATGATGTAGGCTGATGAAAGTTGTCCACAGTAACCATCGGTAACCACAGATGTTCTCTCCTTCTCTAATTTTCCCCTTTTCAGTTGACTCCTCCTCCATCATGATGTCAGTGTGCGTGCCGCAGTCCCACAGCAGCTCCCCTGGACCGGACGTGACCAACCGTAGCAGCCCCCTGCCCACCCCGCCCACCTCCCTCAGTCTGCGCTCCTCCCACAACCAACTGCTCAACTGCGACGTCGTCAAGCAGGGCACCGCCGAGCTCCGCGGCTCGGCCACGCCGCCCAAGTGTCGCAAGAAATACGCCCTGACCAACATCCAGAGCGCCATGGGGCTGGGCGAGGCTCCGCTCCCGATCCTGGCCACCGCCCCCCCCTCGTCCGCCTCCTCCGCTTCTTCCTCCAACCCCAAACTGGCCAAGAACGGCGCCAACCAGCTGCGCAAGGCGGCCGAGCAGAGCGACCACAACAAGAACCCGACCGGCCCCGACCCGACGGAGGACAACGTCCCGGAGGGGCCGGAGGAAAAGGAGACCAAGGCCACGCCGCCCCCGGGGAGCAAGAGCCTCCTGGAGTACTACGCTTCCGACCCCCCCGACCCGGCCAAAGAGGACGACCCCTCCTCACCCCTGCTGGGCGGGGACGAGACGCACCACCCGGCCCCGGCCCCGCCCAAGCAGCCCAGCCCCGGGTACGCCTCGCTGCAGTCCGCCACCTCCTCCTCCTCCAGCCCCGAGACCAAGAAGGACCGGCCCAAGAACGGGGCCAAGACGGACTGCGCCCTCAACCGCATCCAGAGCCTGGCCCACAGCGACGAGGACTCCAGCTGGACCACCCTGTCCCAGGACAGCGCCTCCCCCGCGTCCCCCGAAGAAACAGGTACACCGTATACCGGCATACTGTTTAGACCAGGGGTGTCAGACCCATGCACTGGGAGTTTCTGAAGGTTTCTCTCGGAGGGTGGGGTGCTCGTTATTGTCCCGGGGTGTTTGAGTTGGGGTTGTGTCCCATGGTAAGGTGGAGGTTAATACTCCGACCCCTCAGTTGCATTATTCTGGGTTTAGTTGTGGGCCTTGAACGGCTATAACTGGTTTTGCACTCTGCAGACGTGTGTGGGCTGTTTCTCATTTTTTTAAGGTTGTCTCGGTTTGACGTTTAATACTCTTTCCTGCCTGTGTACGGTTCAGCGACGGGTGACTTGGCCTCTGTGGAGAAAGATAACAAACACTTAAGTTCCACTTAAACTTGAGTCATTCTCTGGGCATTACATTGTAGCCCCAGGACTCAGTGACCAGAGCTCCAGCGAGCACTGCTTGGGGGTTAGAGCAGATGGTGGTCCAGGCTCTGCAGCCTTACCCTCACTAAAGCTCCTTGGAGGTACCTGCATATTTCCTGTACAGAGGGGTCCTCAAGAGCTATTACAAATCCCCCCTCATGTTCTTCTTCTTCCTCCTCATCGTCCTTCTGTTTCTGCCAATTTCCTGTGCCTCTTCTGCTCCCCCCCCCCCCCCGCTGGTCCTCAACGTCCATTTCCTGCTCATCATCCTGTCCTGTTTGTACTCCCCTCTTCCTCATATTCTTTATGTTCCTCCTCTCCTCCCCCCCTCCTCTTTTGCTTCCTCCAGCTCATCCTCGCCATCTTCCCTTTTCCTTCCTCCCCCCGTTCTTTCTTTCCCTGCTTATTACTTCTCGTCCTCTTCCGCCTCCTCTTCCTTCTCCTGTTACACATCCTCTTCCTCCTTTTCCACCTCCCACTTCCTCCTCTCCTATTCCTCGTCCCCCATTTCCTCATGCCTCTCCTTTCCCTCCTTCCTCTTCCTCTCCAGAGGTCTGCGCCATAAAGAGCAGCTCAGGGGTGATGAGAATCTCCCATCAGGGTCGCTTACCTGCTCTGGGAGACGATACCCCCCAATCAATGTCAGATTCGAATGAGTTACATTTGTCACAAAATCAATGTACAAACATCAGTTGGGTTTTATTATAAGCCTTCAGTTTGATGCATCAGTGGCACCGTATAAATGAGTTTTTAACAACATGTCTCCCATCACTAACCTCCATCCTGATTAAAAGCACTCCTGAGGATCGATGCCCTTTCCTACTGAACACACAGGCAGTAGTGGAGATGTCCAGGAAAGTTATTCTCTTGTAGTTTCATAGATTAAGTCTGGCAGTTGAGTTTCCCTGCTCAATGCCAAGCACTCCCTGATTCTTTTCCCCAGAAGAAACTCTGAACATTTTCAGGGCCATGCTTCAGTCATGGAGTGCACCAAATATCTTTACCCCGGTGCTTTCTACATTGGCCTTCCTGTAAGGCTGGAGCCTCACAGATCTTGAAATTACACGGTGCAATAGACCACTGGCCACTCGGCCACTCTGCGATTGGCCCCTCTGAGTGACCATGGTCGCTCATCCCGGTCATAACTCTTCTCTGTCCTGGCACCACTATGGTGGAGTGAACTCCTCACTAACGTCAGGACAGCAGAATCGCTGCACATCTTCCGCCGCAGTCTGAAAACGCATCTCTTTAGTCCCACTCATCCCCTAAAAAAACCCTACTACTTGTTGAATTTATTATAGTCCATTTGCTGGAGCACTCCTGTTATTTATGGCTGCTTACTTGAGTAACGACGTGCTTGAAGTTGTAGCGACATGTGGTTGTTTGTTATCTACTTAAGGTGAATGCACTTTCTGTAAGTTGCTTTGGTTAAAAGTGTCTGCTAAATGAAATGAAATGTAATGAAATGCAATGTATTATACACTATAATGTTTACCTGGATTGTGTGCCAGCATTTGTTGAACAGTTACTGTATGGAATGGCCAAAGTCTGTTTGATATTTCCAACTAAAATGTTTCCCCCCAAGTGTTGGTTTTCAAATGCTTAATACTTGCTTAAAAAGTTTTAATTAGATAATGCTGGAAATGATAATTGTACGGTAAGATCATTTTCAGAGAAGGACCCTAGGTGGTTTTTAAATTTGTAATGAAATACAGAATTCAGCAACACTTTCAAATGCAGTGCAGTTATTAATGATTTATTGGCAACTGCAATAAACATAGTTAAAAGCACATTTTTATTAGGCAATATTAATATTAATAAATTAGTAAACGTGTTAGGAAACATGTTAGGAGGCCGGGTTGGCCAGATTGACTCCACACAAGTTTGAAATATACTGCTGAGATGGGAGTGTATATAACACAGCAAGTGTATTAAATCATAACCTTGTGTGTAATTTCTCAATTTGGGAACCCTGGCCTCCTTCCTAACGTCATACAGGTAACTGCCAAAATAAAATAAACGCTTGACTAAATGAAGGGTTCTAGTGGCTCTGTAATGGGATGGAGTGCGTTTTCCTGGCAAGGTAAATGCAAATAAAGACAAAGCCATTCTGAGTGACCTTCATCCTATGGTGAAGCATTTCTATCCTGATGGAAGTGGTCTCTTCAGGGAATGGTATGATGAGCATGGAAATTATATAAACCATATGCCATCGCCGTCTCAGTCAAAAGATCTCAACCCAGTTGAACACTTATGGGAGATTCTGGAGCGGCGCCTGAGAGCATTTTACACCACCTTCAACAAAACGGCAAATGATGTAATTTCTGGTGGATGAAATGGTGTTGCATCCCTCCAATGCAGTTCCAGATGCTTGTAGAATCTATGCCAAGGCACATTGAAGCTGTTCTGGAGGCTCGTGGTGGCCCAGCGCCCGATTAAGACACTTTATGTTGCCGTTTCCTTTATTTTGGCAGTTACCTGTATGCATTAATGTCAGAGTAAAAATCAATTTTGTATTTTTAAGGGAGTACTATGCAGTTCTCTAAGCTCTATAATTGCAGCCTACTCTAAAGTGTTATCTGGAATTCTTGCTTCTACGTAACCAATACACTGGGTAAGTCTCCTTTAAGGCCTGTTTCATTCTCTTCCACCGGGAGACTTACTTCAAACACGTTTGACATTAACTGGAAAGAAGGAGATTTTTAATGATCTCTATAAAAATGCTCAGAGATTTTTCCATTAGAGTTATTACTCTGTGTGTGTGTGTGTGTGTGTGTGTGTGTGTGTGTGTGTGTGTGTGTGTGTGTGTGTGTGTGTGTGTGTGTGTGTGTGTGTGTGTGTGTAATATAAATGTGTGTGTGTGTGCTCTGTAATGTGTGTGTGTGTGTGTGTGTGTGTGTGTGTGCAATAGTGAGGCAGTGAGGCAGTCTGACCCTGGCCATATGTGTGCCGAGAGCTCCGTTTCTTGCTCCATGCACACAACTTGCAGACTGCCTCTCGGGGGAAAGGTTTAAGAAATCATAACTGACCCCGGAGGAAGCTTTCCTGCAGGTAATCCTTAAAGCCGACCTTGTTTTCCCCGCAAACCTAATCCTACCTTGAGCGTCTTCCATATGCATCCGATTGATGGCCGAAGTGAATTGCATTTTTTTTTTTTCTGCAGAAATCCAATATGTTACTGTATTAGAATATTAAACCCACGCTAAGTCTTGTGTTGGCAGTGGTTTCACATGTATAGAATCACTTTGCGTGTAATAGCACGAGTGTGGTTATTGGCTCGCCGCACATGTTGCCGTGGTGCCAAGTTGTGCAGACGAGGCGGATGATGTCACAAAGGGCTCTTTTAACACATGCCGTACCTCATTAGACACAGTAAAAGGAGCTCGATTGGCCGAGAGCGTCAGGGGAATGTGTCACATGGCCACCGGCCGTGTTTTTAAAGTGCAGCGATGCTAAGGGTCAATTTTAGCGATCACAGGGTTGCCTTCTGCGGAGGCCAGCATGTCATTTCAAAATGGCGTAACTCATCCCAGGCCCTGACAGACAATCTGCAGGGATTATTTAAAAGCTCTCGGGGGGATTCAGTGAGAAAATAAAGTCCAGGGAATGTGTTTGTACGCTGTGTACCAACCATTTATAATTCAGCATCGCACCGGGACATTGACGAGCGCGTGCATGGAATGCCCAACCGATCACTTCCCCAGGGGAGCATCTTTTCCCCGCAGAAAATGAATTGAAGCTCATATAAGATACACTGACTGTATACATGCTATGTTATACCATAAATGCACTCCCCCAGGGTTTCTTGCACGTCCCTTCCCCCCCACTGTTACATTTGTTCAGAGAACAACCATTCAAACCGACCGGCAAAACCCAAATAAATCATTACTACCATATTAAATAGCCACCTCTTTTATTTTTTGGTAAGAAGAAACATAACTCATAACTCAAGAAGATTGAAAATAATAAAATAGATTTTTCTTAAAATAATGAAGTAGTAAATTGAAGAAGATGATATGCTTAATGAATAGGGAAAATGAGGATGAGCCACGGGCTTATTCACAAAGCGTCCGACGTACGCGGTTATATCCACACTTGCTTTCTTATCCCAGAAGAAAAATACACATGCCCCAACCTCACCCACCCCCCTCCCTCCCCCGAAACTTAGCTGACTGTTCTGTGATCTGAAGCCTAGAAGGCCCAAGAATGTGCCAAGCATATTATTTTAGTGCTAAATATTTTACTTTATTTTTTTAATCGTTCACAGATGGTTCTGTCATGTTTAGCAAGGTCAAATTTAGTATGACTATCCCTAGCTAAAGATGAAGCTAACCCACAGCAGCTCAATCTGTTCCAGGCTTGCGTACGCCCTGTAAACATCGCAGGGATGCGTTCAGAGAATCCCGCAGACCTGCGCATATTGATGCAGCTACCGAGCACAAAGAGGAGGCACCGATTCAGTGGAAAGGGCCATTCTCTCAAGGGCCCAAAGTGTGAGAGATAATCAGGGCCCCTGAGAGTGGGAAAGGCTCACGGTGGTTGCAGGAGAGATGCGCAGATTGGAGAGGTACTCTCACTGCCCTTTTTGAGCGTCTGTGTGTGTGTGTGTGTGTGGACGCATTCACGTGGAAAGGTCACCATCCATCTCCCTGTGGAGTGATCACTTGTCCATAGCTGTCAATCACAGTAGAATGGGACTACCTTCTGAGCGTCTGGAAAGGGCGGGAAGGGGGGTGCTGCTGAACCAAATAAATTATAATAAGATGAAGGAACAGAGAGCATGAACACACTCAGACTTATTATATATACATATACAGGTAACTGGCAAAGTAAAGGAAACACTTGAGTAAATACTGGTGACTGTTATGGTGTGGGTGCCATTCTGGGTGATTAACCTTAAACTTGTGGTGAAGCGTTCCTATCCTGATGGGATTGGTTTCTTCCAGGATGACAATTCCACCATCCACAGAGCACGAGTTGTCACTGACTGGTTTGATGAACACGACAACGATATGCCATGGCCGTCTCAGGTACCAGATGTCAACCCAATTGACCGCTTAAGGTGGATTCTGGAGACGTGCCTGCAACAGTGTTTTCTACCACCGTCAACAAAACACTAAATTATGGAATTTCTTATGGAGGAAATCTCTCCAATGGAGTTCCTGACACTTGTAGAATCTATGCTGTTCTGGTGGCTCATTGTGGGACAACGCCCTATGAAGACACTTTATGTTGGTGTTTCCTTCATTTTGGCAATTACCTGCGCGTGTGTGTGTGTGTGTGTGTGTATATGTGTGTATATATATATGTACACACACACACACACACACACACACACTAGTCCAGACATGCAGGCACACCTGAGCATACACAAACACACACACACACACGTACTCATTCACGGTCATGAATCAAGTGCCATAACAGTCAAGATTCCACATATTTTCCGTGTAACGTTTGTGGGCGCTCAGCATGTCATGTTTAACGCATGT
The DNA here is from genome assembly GCA_029706075.1 of Aldrovandia affinis. NCBI lineage: Eukaryota > Metazoa > Chordata > Actinopteri > Notacanthiformes > Halosauridae > Aldrovandia > Aldrovandia affinis. Next base: position 622,154 of record JAINUG010000257.1, on the reverse strand, counting down.
TTGTGTGAGCGTGCATTCTCGTGTAAGTAGGGGAAGAGTCAGACTCATGTTGGCTGTGCTTCACACGGCGCATGCTTTGCCCAGTGTGGATTTGTAGGTCTCATCTGTTCCAGTGTATGGATTCCACATGATTTGTCACTCAGCAGGTACTGTTAACACAAGTACCTGCTTCCCTTGGGCTGGCTCTGCACATCTGCTGCTTCGGTTCGGTCTGCGATTACCGCGTGTTGCTGTCCCATCCATTTTGAGTTATAGAGTTGATTCAGTCTGACTTGATTATTGCATGAGAGATGGAGAAATGCGAACCAGATGGATTATTTTTCAATATTTTGACGCACGTGGGCACATATTCACACACACACACACACACACACACACACACACACACACACACACACACACACACACACACACACACACAGAGACACACACGTTTACACAGACATTGTGCGAGCACCCATACTTTTCCACAGTGCCCTCAATGTTTATCTGCTCACAGTTCGTATTTGTAGGTCAGGCATTTCCTATGAGCTGCGCTGGGACAGAGCATTCACATTTTTCTGCTTCTGGCATCGGCCTTCAGATTGCACTGTGACGCTGTGGAAGAGCCTGGGTTTGGGAAAATAGTTCCTTTTTGGGGGCTTTTGGGGACAGGCTAATTGGCCTGAATAAAGCCTGCTACAACTTGATGTAGAAACTCCCAGAAGCCTTTGCTCTTGCCAGATGCTATAAACATGGTGGGTTTTGGAGACGGTGCAGAATGCACTGCATTCCGGGCAGACACGCGCTGTGATGGAAAGAGACAGACGAGGAGAGAGGTATGCAGGGGCAAATTAAAATGGAGTCATCTGCGGGAAAAGAAAATCTGTCCCATTTTCTCGTCCAGCGGGCGTTATGAACACAAGGCGGTCTGAATGAACGAGGAAACCGTCGAGGTGCAAACAGAAGGATCCAGGAAAGCATAGATGGACACTGAGACCTAAATCTTTTTGTGAAATAAGCTGGGAAATGAGTTTGCCCCCCCCCCCTCCCCCAGGACAAAATGGAGCTGTCATCTTTCTCAAGAGCGCACACAATTGATGACTCTGCTTTGGGTGTTTGTCTGCTCTGGCCGTTGTGAAAGTGACAAGCTGTGTAAATTTCTCCTCTTCATTAAACAGATGCCGCATTCTCCGCCTCTGCCGTTTCACCGTGCGCGGCGTGCAGTGCGGGTTTATCAAATACACCTGCGCGATGTGGCAGCTTTCTGAACTCTATGTGACTCCCCCGCTCTCCGAGGTTTTACTATATTTAATGCCTATTTATGGTTTCAAAGACGTTCAACACGCGCTCACATTCATACAGTGTATATATACACGTATGTTCACACACACGCGCACACACACACAAACACACATGTATGCTAACAGTCTCTTGTGCACACACAGACACACACACACACACACACACACACACACACACACACACACATAGCACAAAACACACACACACACACACACACACACACACACACACACACACACACACACACACATAGCACAAAAACACACACGCACACACAGCCAAAAGCACAAGTATAGGGAGTTTCCCTGAAATAACATTTGGAACAGATACGGAAAGAACTTCTTGCAGCCAGACTCATTAAATATTTACTTTATTACCATTACTCCATGTTTCCCCCACATTGTGGGGCCGTGCCAAACCGAGAGCTGTGGTTGTTATACTGGGACAGCGACAAACGGTTTCAGCAGACCTCAGTGTAAACGCGAATCTCACTCCCGCCGATGCGCTCCCTCTAATCCTCACTTCCACATCTCCGGACGCAATTAGTCCAGGAGTCAGGAGTGTCGTGACCAATTTGAGTTTGCGGTTCGTGTAAAGTTGCCTGCAGTGACCGCCCCCTGTTGGTCTGGTTTCCCACAAGTGTTGACTTAATTAAAATGGCGGCGTTCCGATTCCAGATGTGTGTATTAACAGCTTCCTGTGATAGACGTGCGGTTTTGGTCCCCTTCCCCCGCCGAAGCGTACTCTTATTTTGCCGCACAAGAATTGAGGTCTCCTTCACCGTAGCCTGACCCATTGCAGTGCGAGTAGTCACAGAGTTGTAAAGGCCCTGTTGTTTATAATCTGCTTGTATTGATTTCTGCTGCAGATGGGGTGACGATGCTGAGTGAGTCTGTATGGGTTGAGACAGTGGAGAGAGACAGAGAGACAGAGAGAGAGAGAGAGAGAGAGAGAGAGAGAGAGAGGGAGAGAGGGGAGAGGGAGAGAGGAGAGAGGAAGAGAGGATGGTTCCGCAGCTGGCTCGGACGCGAGCCTGTGTTTGTATTAAGTCCTCCTCGGTCTGTGTGTGTTTGCACTGTTCCAGGTCAGGAACTGTGGTTTTCACGCCGCTGTGAAACCACAAGCCTGCATTCACACGCTGTTAACAAAAGTCCCCCACTGCCCAGGTTGATGCTGAATGGAAGGGCGCCTGCGGTTACGGCGGGCAAAACAGAAAGGAGCTCACAGTACTGCGTAAACAAAACACAGGGGAAGGGCTCGGTTGGAGGAACTGACATTTTAATAAATCAATTTTAAGGTTTGTTCACATGGCGGGTTCTTAAACACTCTTCCCCAGTGGCCATTCTCAAATATGTATAAATCTACTGACTTTATCCTGAAATCTTTTCCAGATTTAATCAGATTTCAATGAGATATACATGTTAAATAATGATAGTAGGGCACTACAGATGATACTTTTCAGAGAAGAGAGCTGTTTGTCCATTAAAGCTAGGATGATTGTTCACTTGGTGTGACAGTCTATCGATTTCACTCGAAGAGGTGAGCTTTGGCACATTCAGTGCAGGAGTTAAATGTGAGAGAGCTCTCTGTTCCATTGGTGACTCCTGGCATAAAGAGTAGAGAGAGGGAGAGTCACCTGTCCTTTTATTGGTGTGCATGTGAATGTGAGAGAGACCAGGTCTATTTGTGTATGTGTCGTGTTTGTATGCGTTTTCTTTAAATGTGTGCTGATGCTTTGCTTATGATTGTGTGCGTGTGTGTGTGAGTCAGCTGTTGCGGAAGCCACAGGATCACCCCCACCCCCCGTCTTTCTCTCTCTCTCTCTCCCTCATCTTCTCTCCTCTCCCTGCCTCCTCCCCACACCCTCTGGCAGAGGTCACATGACTCTGTTCCGGGCCATACTGCAGGAAAAGCTCATTTCCATGTTGCTACGACAACGGAGCTTGCCACAAGGGAAGGGACCGTTGTGACTGACCACTTCCCTCCGCCGTCGACCACTTCCCAGCGACACGAATCCCCCCGAGCCCCCAGACAGGAAGTCTGGCAGGGTGCCATTTTTTTTGCGTTCTCGCTCATCCGCAGGTTCCAAAAAAAGGGGGGAGACCAACAGACAATCCTAGAGGCTGTTGTTGTATTTTTCCGAGCGGATGTATTTTGTATTTTTTTCCGGTTGATGCGGTCGGTCCTTCACGGTCGTGGTCATGATGCTGGGAAAAGACTACATGCTGGCGATTGTCATTGTTAATTGCGAGGGTAGGTGGTTCGTGTCCGCGGGCTTCTTCCAGTGTGCGTGCGCGGTGTCGGGCGACGGTCAGGGTTGTTAGGGGAGAGGGAGGGAAAGGAAAAGTTTGGCTCTCTTCCTGACAGAATGTGCACGGACACCCCGCAGCCCTGTGAGTGGTGCAGTCCGGTGGGCATTCCGGTAAGGAGACAGGATCACAGCCGTAAAACACAGAAGGCCCACCCCCACACAGCCGTTACGGGCTGCGGAGAGACCTGGATCGTGTTTACGGCCAGAGTGTGGGTGCGCGATCCAAAGGAATGCTCACCCCGTCTGCGGATAGTGACCCGGTCTTAATGCACCGTAACCGTGACCTCCGAGCCAGACTGCTCCAAATCACTGAGCCTGCATGTGAGTGTGCACGTGTGTGTGCGCGTGTGCATGTGTGCGTGCGTGTATTTATCTGCTCTTGCCTGTATATACACGCGTCCGTGTTTTAGCGCGCGCGTGTTTCTGCGAATATGTATCGTGCATGTGTCCGAGCGTGTGTATTTACTGTTGTCCAATTTTGTGCATCTAATAATGTGTGTGCGAGTGCGTGTGTCTGCGCACATGTGTACATACACAGCGTGCTTGCGTCTATGCACGCATGTGTGCTTATACGTGTTTATATATGTATATGTGTCGTGTGTGTGTACACACCTGTTTGTGTGTGAGTGTGTGAGTGTGTGAGTGTGTGAGTGTGTGAATGTGTGTGTGTGTGAGTGTGTGAGTGTGTGAGTGTGTGAGTGTGTGAGTGTGTGAGTGTGTGTGTGTGTGTGTGTGTGTGTGTTTGTGTGTGCGAGTGCATTAGTGTGTGTACGCCTGCGTGCCGGACACTGGACAGCTTGTTTGGACGATTGGTATCACAGCCTCACTAATTGAATCGTCTCCCCAGAGAAGCGGTTAGTGCTGACCGCTCCAGCGTTATTGCACCACCACGTCCGGCGGGATTTAATCTCGGGCAGCGTCTCTGACAGAGACCAGAACATGAAATATGGCCGGTTGCGTGTCCAGGGCTCGCCGGGAGCGCTTTATTACACGCGTCAGCAGCGGGGCCAGCGGCGGCCCGTCCTCTTGCTGTTCCGGCTCGGGCCTACCGCAGTTGTGACCCTCCTGAAGCCCTTTTGTCTCTCTGGAGCTCGCCGACCAAACACGGCAGAGAGGCGTTACGTTTCCCAATTTGGATTTTCACACGTTTACATGGCTGGATATTTAGCGGGGTCTCTGGGAATCAAAACGGCAGCCTTCCGGTCACAAGTCTTGTTCCTCGACCCCTTGGCCACACGGCCACCCTGGTGCCTTTGCGGACGTCGTTTATCCGCGTTCGGGATCCACTCTGTCTCTACATCACAACCAGCGGTTGCCTGTGGAGACAGAATTGGGAAAACCCTGGAACACACCAGCACGGGGCCATCGCTGCCTCAGAAACCGATTTGGATTGATTCTCGGTGCGCAGTGGAAATGAGATTAGAGCTCATTGTTTGTAACGCAACCTCATTCTACCCGTTTGTACCGCTCAGTTAACAAAGTTTAATAATCTGCATTCTGGAAATGTTGTCTGTGGGTGGGAAACCTTACCTTACGGAAACATTACATTTGCAAACATTTGCTTTTGTCAGGTATAAATGTACAGTGTGTTGTCCTGAGCTGCCCTGAGCTGCCCTGTGCTGCCCTGTGTTGTCCTGCGCCGCCGTGCCGGGAAGCAACACGGGGAACCGTTTGGCAGCTTACATACCGCACTTCACAAAAAGACAAAGACCAAGACCCAGATAAACAGCTGCAGATAAACAGATAAACAGCTGCACACGCTCCTTATCAGGGATTATCTGCAAACTCCACATGTAACTTTCCCATCGAGGGGGGTTGTGATGTTGTTGTTGTTGTTGTTGTTGTTGTTGTTGTTGTTGTTGTTGTGAGGTTTTAGGGGTGTTGTTGATGTGGTGTGAGCTCTTGTGGCGGAGCTGTGCTGGGTATCTTGCTCCCCTCTCCGCAGAGCAGAATGTGACACGTCGTAAACGGCTGTTGTTTCTGTCAGGCCCCGGGGCCGCACACCTGGTCCCGGTCCCCAGGATGCTCACACCCAAAATCCAAACCAGAGCAGAGAGGCCAAGTGTGATGACAGCATCCCCCCTGTGAATGTGCAGTGATGCACGCACACACAGGCACGCACACGCAAACACACATTCACACGCTCACACGTGGACACAAACACACATTTGCATGCACACACACACACACACACAACACACACACACACACACACACACACACACACACACAAGCAAGCACACATTTGCATGCACACACACACTCACAAACAAACACAAATGGACACACACACGCGGGCGTACACACACACACACACACAAACACACACGTAGACTCTCCCAGAAGGGCGTCCCCCTGAGAGATCACAGCTGTCAGTGAGTGCATCTCCGCTCCCTGATCTTCTGTCCCCGCGCCCCTCAATTTCCATCCTTAAAAACCCGAGCTCAGCGGCAGCCTCATTACCATACCCTTAAATTGGGGCTCCGCTCCGCTGGTTACGAAACCACCGCCGGATATAGATTCGCTCCCAGAGCACGTCAATACCAGCAGCGTTCGCCTCACACAAAAGTGCATGTATGCTTTATTTTGTTTGCAAGTAATCGTTTATGCAATCTCAGCCGTTGCCAAATACCTTTTTCTGTGTGTAATGCTGCTGTGGCTCAAGTGGGTCTGATACGTTCAATAATTCTCAGCTGTTCCCTAGAGCGATGTACGGGAAAAGCTCCTCAGCCGTGAAGACAATAAAACGTTGCAGCTGCGTGCGCTGGATGCGTGTTCGCGTTGAATCCAGAAGCGTGCCAAAAAAAACCCCCGCTCGACGCATCAGGCGGGAACTGGATATCGCGGCCTGCGCGCGTTGGCAAGCGTGCGTACGCGCGCGCATACGAACGTCCGTGTGCGCGTACACGTGTGTACGTGCTCTGATTTTCACAGTCACAACTGTAAACCGCTGGAGGAGGAGTCCGTGTCCCTCCGTGACTATTGATCTGCCTGTACATGTTTGAGTTTTTTCGAGTGTATCATTCGGGTAACAGTGTGTGTTTGTGTCTCTGTGAGCAGACGGATGAGGTGGCCGTGTGCTTTTCGTCTAACCTCATCCCTCCTGTCTCCGTGCCAGCAGACGTCTGGAGCGACCAGTCATGCCAGACGGACCCAGGCCTGCCCCCGGGATGGAAGAAGATCACAGACATGGCGGGCATCTACTACTGGCACATCCCCACGGGCACCACGCAGTGGGAACGCCCCACCGCCCGACCCGACACCTCCGCCCCCGCCCCCGTGCCCGCGCCCGCTCCCGCACCCGCCTCCCCGGAGGAGGCCCCCAAGGCCTCTCTGGAGTCCCCTAGCTCCTCCCCCACCCCCGAAAAAGAGGTGAGGTTCGGCCAGAGTATAGGCGCATACAAGTAACTGCCAAAATAAGGCAAGACTTAGGCACTCCAGGAGAGGCCCAGCCGGGGTGGGGGTAGGCTCGTTGGAAACCTTTTCTCAAGCATTTCCTTTATTTTTGGCAGGTACCTGTATGCAGGCACCATGTTTGTAAGTGTGTGATGTGAGTTGCTAACATGGGGACACATCTATGAGAGATGAATGCATTATGCTGTTCGCTGTTTGTCTTGTGTCTCACTGCAAGGTTTGTGCCCATATCCAAAATCTTAATTTCACAGCAAAGTACAGTCCCAACCCTCCACGGTACGAGCTTGATTATTTCCCCGTGCCTCCGGTTATGTTCTTTGTGTGGTGCGTGGTAACACTGCTTAGAGTCACCGAGTAGGCAACTAAAAGGCAGTAACGTCGCGAGTCTTACGAACAGGTGAAAAAAATGTCGGGAGAGACGTACACCAGGCATCCTGAGACGAGCGTTGACGGCACGTCTCCTTTTCCTGTCCGTCTGTCAGTCCCGGGCAGGTGGATATCCTACAGGACGTCTCCAGTCTGACGGAGCCCAGAGAGCGCAGTCCCTCTGACAGACACAGAATGCCTAATGAGGAAATGGGGAGCCATTTTATCTCACTTATCCACACATCGATCTGTTTGCTTTGTAGCGAGCGAATGTCACCTTAGCTGTGAGTGGATCTGTGAACAGCTCTGAGGTGATGATCACACACACACACACACACACACACACACACACACACACACACACACACACACACACACACACACACACACACGCGCGAGCGCACACACACACACACAGCCCTGCCCGCTCTGGAATCTAGCACAGCACTTATTTGACGATGTGCACGTACTGCACCAGAGTGCTATACCAGCCATGGAAGGGGTCCAGCGTCGTGGGGCTGGTTGAGTGTAAAGGGGCCGAGCATTCCAGCAGCGCTGCGGTGTGAGGAGATGGGGTCGGCGAGAATGCGTGACCGCGTGACCCGTGCCTGACCCCAGGTCATGCAGGAGCATGCAGTCCACCCCGTTGACCAACAGCCGTTTATAAACGCCCTGCTCAAAGGCTTTTGCCCTGAACCCAGGGAAAAGAATATAAATGCTTCGTTGTTGATCATTTCGTATGCTTTTATTTATGAATCTGAGCATGTGAATGTGAGCACGTGCTTTACTATCTAATACAAAAGTATCACACGGTACTTTTAACGTGTGAAAATGGATATGGAATATATCACGACGTATATTTGTTCTTTGTATTTCCTCCATGCAATTCTACACATACAGTAAAATGTATTCTGTTATATGTGTGATTTCACAATATGTCCCACAATAAGTGCATATCGGAGTGAGGTACATGTGACTTGTATGATATCTTTGCAAGGGCATTCGGGGTGCGTCTCTGAATGACGGTTCTGTACTTCTAAGCCGTCCTGACTGTTCACAGGGCCTCCTCTGAAACCACAGATAACCCACTGCGCCAGATTCACACTGAACGGACGCCTGGGTTCATTCTGTAGCGAAATCAACCCGAGGGAAGGCATCAGCACAACCAAGAAAATGGCCCTCAACGGGGAAGATTTTATTTTATTTTTTTAGATTTTTCTCCCATTTTCTCCCAATTTGGTAGCCAATTAGACCCGCTATTTAAGTCAATCCCCCCCCCTAGTAATGTGAGTTCGCTGCCGTAGTCCTGCAACCGGTAGCGACACGCGACCTGACGCCTCTTCCGAGACGGCACTCTCCCAAGTATCAACCATAACCCGGTATACTGCAGGGCCACTCTTATGCGCAGCGAATCTCATGTCGGCTTCCCTCCCCCCTCCCAATCGCCGCCCCCGGTGGCGCTCCCGGCCAGAGCCGACTCTGGCGAGACGGGGAATTGAACCCCGGTCTCCGTGGCCAGCGTTGAACGTTGTAACCACTGGGCCACGCAGGAGGCCCCCACGGGGAAGATTTCTAAATGGTCGCTATGTCAGGGAATACATATTTGCCTCGGGGGGACCGCTCATAATCACTGTTCCAGTGTGGCCTCGAGCTAGCATTGCTCATTGGCTGAGGCATATGAGCTGTTTTGTGGTATACGTAGACCCACACCTTTTGTCTTTCTCCCCTAATCAGTGTTCTCCTCCCTCCTCTCTCTCTCCCTCTCTCTCTCTCTCTCTCTCTCTCTCTCTCTCTCTCTCTCTCTCTCTCTCTCTCTCTCTCTCTCTCTCTCTCTCTCTCTCTCTCTCTCTCTCTCTCTCTCTCTCTCTCTCTCTCTCTCTCTCTCTCTCTCTCTCTCTCTCTCTCTCTCTCTCCCTCTCCCTCTCCCTCTCCCTCTCCCTCTGCTCTGTCTCTGGTCCGTAGCGTGCGGAGGTGTTTTTCGGGGCGTCCCAGTGCTCGGGCAGCACCAGCTCAGACAGCTCGGTGGAGCCCGTGCCCCCCTCTTCCTCCTCGGACACCTCCGTGCCCTCCTGCGGGTTCGTCAACAGCTGCTACTTCGTAAGTCCCGAACCCCTGCTTGGGATGACTGCAGCCCTCTGCGATACCGCCCCTGTTACTGTACTGTGTCTGTTCCATCATTCCTGTTCCACCGCTCCTGTTGTACTGTACTGTGTCTGTTCCACCGTTCCTGTTCCACCACTCATGTTACATTGCTCCTGTTCCACTTTTCCTGCTACACCAGCAGTCTTCCTTGAGTCTTGCTGCAGGGCTTATACTGATGTCAAAGTCTTCGTATCATGGCTAAGGGTTAAAGAAAGTTGCTGAGCCAGTGAGGTCAATTACAGTTGGTCACATCTGTTGATTACTTTATAGCTTGCTGTATATTGAGAAAAAAAGCCAGATATGCAGAAAAAAGAAACTGAAAGACTTGTCTGATACAACTCCCAAACTGAGATCAGCTGAGCTAGCAGTTCTGTGATACGTTTTAATATTAACCATTGTCAATAGTATTGATCCGATTTTTTCAGTCTTTTTTACATATATATATATTTTTTTTTCAGCTGGCTGCTTTGTCACCTACGATTGGCTGGCCAGCTGTCTTGTGAAATAGCTTGCAGAATAGCGCCACTTAAGTGATATGGAGGGAAGAGGAACTGCAATAAAACAGTTTGCACCTGGAATACAGCCAGTGCATTTAAAAAAATTTTTTTTACTGAAATTGGAAGCAAGAAATTCTTTATTCACATTTTTTGGGCTGTAGCTCCAGCCTCCTGCTCTAGGTAGCAGGAAGGTTTTTAAAGCATATAATATTGGTAATATTTCTGTATGGCTATGTTAGCGTCTATGAAAGTCCAAACATCACTGCATATAGTAAACAAAACAAAAAAACAGGAGCTTACTACATCATAATCTACAGCCGTTCGTCTTAACTTTAGCCTTGAACAGAGCATCGACATGTACACTGACAAAGTCCGCTTGCTCAGAAGAGTCCGTGTTGAGTCTCTGTCGGGGAGTGTATCTGGCAGAAACACAGGGCTGCGGAGGGAGCCAGCGTGACAATCTAACACATTCTTCAGCCCGGTTGTGCCTCAGGGCGGATCGCTCCAGCCGGCGTGATAAGAACGCCCACAGCTCATCGGCTGCGCAGCTCGGCCGGGCGAACCGCAGCGAGCGAAAGTGTAAAAAGAAGCGGTGGCTGGCTACAGACCTCAGAGGAATGCGTGGGCTAGGCCGCGCACTCCCAAATTGAAGGAGCACCTTGCACGGGCCTACAGATACCATTTGGGCTTTCCGAATTTGGAGCGGGGGGAAACAGGATGAAAATATTATTTTTTAAAGGAACGAAAGACACTGTTCAATAGTGACATGCAGTGAGTTTGGACTCTTCCCCCATGCATCTCTCCCAAGTCTTTTCTCCTCCCTAGCGACAGACGTCAGCGGCGATCTTTTCGAGAGACAAGAGCGACCTTTCCCTCAGGGACTTTCTGATTGCTAATGTTTGTTTACAGTACAGGAACGGTACAGTACATTAGATAAGATCGTACCATGTAGGCATTTTGTTTTGTTTTGCCTGCAGTGGGAAAAATGAAAACCAGTATAAATGATGTCAGTGTTGAGAATAATAAGCCAGTGGGTCAGGACTGGATGAAAATCTCATCAGTGAGGTTTAAAGGGGAAGTCTAAAGCTTAAAGGTGAAGTCTGGCCAAACAACCAAATACTACATGTCTAATGATGCGTTGTGGACTGACTCTTAGCCTTGTATATTTATGAACATTTGATTTGTTTTCCAAACTCCCCCTTTTAGAGCAAGGTTTTTGAAGGGGGTGATATGGAGCATGGTTTCTTCTCCTTCAATCCTCCTATACCTCACCCCTCCCATCACTTATCTGTCCACTTTTCCGATTCATTTGTTAACTTATTCATTCATTTTTCGATAGTTTGTTAATGAATTAATTTGGTCCTGACATGCAGACCTATGTCCTTTCATACAGTTGTTTCTTCAGCCTTTAGTTTGTACCTTCATTGGTCTGTTCGTCCATCCCCTCATCCTGCCCGTACATAAATGTTTGCCCTTTATTTATTCATTTATTCATCTGCCCATTTATTTCATCCGCCTGTCCACCTTGCAAACAAAATCAGTGCTTTGGCCATGGATGGATTACTGGAGACAGAGGTGTGCTCAGAGTCTCGCCAGGAGGCGGAAA